>JAPYYD010003436.1:0-14156 GCA_028551405.1 Uromys caudimaculatus
TTTTACGACAACAGGGTATCCTTGATCTTTGTGGTTTCATATTCAGCTTTGGAGTAGTCATAATATTTTCTTGTTCTTCTTGGCTTCATTTTCTCATGACCTATAGAGATCTCAGCATCTGGGGGGTGGCGGCTCCCAACAGGAGAGAATATTGAAGAAGGGAATACAGGGAAAAGCAGTGAAAATTAAGGGTCATTTGAGAGTGATATGAAAACCTAATATGATAGAAGCTTCCTAAAACATCTATCTATCTATCTATCTATCTATCTATCTATCTATCTATCTATCTATCTATCTATCTATCATCTATCTATCTGTTTGAAGGTATTCTAAATTAAAGTGCTAAATAGTGGATGTAACAGACTACCAACTGACCATCTCTTGTCACCAAATAAAGCTTCAAGTTGGGTTGAGTTATATTTAACTGAGTTGTTAGCCAAAGGGTTCCCATGCGAATCTGCTAAGAACCCTGGCTTTTGCTGAGAATATAGTTTGCTTTCCACAATCTTACAGCAAGGGACCATTACTTAAGATAACATCTATACAATTCATTGAACATGTAGAAGTTGAGCTGGTTCCTACATAGAGCCTTAACATATATATTACTCCATTTTTATTATAGGAAAGTACTCTTCAAGCTACAAATGGAGAAATACAAACACCAACCATGCCACAAAATCTTTGATCTACAATGACAAATATGCTAGGGTAGTAGTGGCACAAAGTTTATAGGAATAATTAACATATCAATAACTGATTTGTCTTAAGACCCAATCCAAAAGATGGAATCCACACGTAGCATTACAAGAACCATAGACTAGATAGCACAGGAATATAGGGTTAAACCAAACATTGCTGTCCTAAAAAATATGTTGCAATAAAAAAAATCCTCTAATCACATTCTGCTATACTACTTGCTCTGTGTCTTATTCAGCACTCATCAGAGAAGCTTCCTCCTGCAGCAGATAGGAACAGATAACAGAGAGCCACATTCAGACATTACACACACACACACACACACACACACACACACACACGGGGAGAGAGAGAGAGAGAGGGAGAGAGAGAGAGAGAGAGAGAGAGAGAGAGAGAGAGAGAGAGAGATCTTGTAATATTGAGCCTTAAATGGGATGTCTCTATCAAATCCCTCCCATTAGAACTCAAGAAACCCATGGAAGAGAAGGGCAGAGTATAAGAGCTAAAGGGAATAAAGGAGACCAAGAGAATCAAGGCCCTTTAAATCAACAGAGCAAAGTTCATATGTACTCACAGAGACTGAAGCAGCATGCACAGTGTCAGCACAGGTCTATACCAAGTCCTTGAGTATATATTATGCCAGTTTAGTGTTTTTATAGGATTTCCAGGTATCTCAGTGAATGTGTTTCTTATCCTTGTAACTTCTTTTGGCCTCTTTTCCTTTTAATGTTTTGTCCCATCCAACTTTGATAAGATAGTTTTTGTCTCATTATATTTTGTTATTTATTATTAGCTATTGTAACTCTGTTCTTTTCTAATAAGAGACAGAAAAAGAGTGGAGATTGAGAGGAGCAGTGTGGGTCCATGGAAGGCAGCCTGGTTCCTGATCGAGCATAGGCTTAAAACCCCAGTGACCCTGAAGGGACGGAAGGAGTTTTGCTACACTCCTGGACACTAGGCTCTTGACACAAGACTGTAGCCTTCCACAGATTTGTAGCCATCAGTCACGTAAGGGCAATGCTCCAAGCCCCTTCACAGGTAGAGGAAATGAGCTCTGGTCACATAGCCTCAAGACAGATCTCCATTTTAATGAGGTACCTAAAGGCCTGGAGGCTTAGCCAATAAACTCCCCTTCCTAGACACTGCCCCCTTCAAAAGGTATTTAACCTCAGGCCTGCCCTTGAGAAGTAGGGTTTTTACTCATCCAATTTCTGCCATGACAATAAATGCCTTAAAACCATGGACTGTCTCTTTCACCGGAATCTGCCATGGGTTGCCATAGAGAAGGCCTTCACCTATAGAGCCATGTCTAATCTCCTGTACAAGGTCTCTCTGTGCTCCCAGCCATGGCCACCAAGCCAGCTGTCTGTTCTCAATCCCTGCAGGACCCAGCTGGAGCTTCTCCCTCTTTTTCCCCTTGGCCCTGGGCTAGATCCAGCCCACAAAGCCCCCACTCAGTTCTCAGCTCTTCTGTGGCATCCAGCAGTGCCTGGGTGCCCAAGAGCCTAAGAACCAGACAGCCTTGGCCTCTGCACAGGCCCTGGAACCCCTGAGCCAGCTCCGGCATCTTGGATCCCTCAGACTGCACTATCCAACCCCCGGAGCAGTGTTCTGCAGCTTCCCATAGCCTGACACCTTCCTGGTGATGGTGTGTGGTAAGTGCAGTCAAACATCTTGTGTCCTGCCTCCCCAAGCAGTCCAAGCCCTGTGGTGGAGCGTACTCAAGACACTCCATTAACCATACAGAACATGGTAGAGTAGAAGTAGAGCAAATCATATCAGGATAGATTGTAGGAGAGAAGAACTCATTTTTAATAAAAGGCAAACAAATAAAAGAAAAAGAAAATCATGGAATATCAACAGATACAGGAACATCATAAAATGAGAAGTTTATGCTAGCAATCTTTTGTTGTTGTTGTTTTTTTGGTTTTTTTTTTTTTGGTTTTTTGAGACAGGGTTTCTCTGTGTAGCCCTGGCTGTCCTGGAACTCACTCTGTAGACCATGCTGGCCTCGAACTCAGAAATCCGCCTGCCTCTGCCTCCCAAGTGCTGGGATTAAAGGCATGCACCCCCACTGCCCGGCTTTTTAATCTTTTGTTTGTAAAGGTCGGGATCATAGAAGAAACAAATGAAGGGAGAGTTAGGAAGATTTATGAATGCTTAGTAAGGAATTATCTGGCTCCAGCATGTATCAGATATCACTTAATGATGTGTGAAGTTCAAGTGGATGGAATGCTTTCTAAATATCCAGGAATCATGATTTTGTGTCCTTTCCATCATCTGAAGTGATAGGGACCAGGGTGTTTGGAATGATTAGATCCTAGTATTTTCTATGCATTATGAGAGAAGTGCTTTGAGAGGAATAGACTGCATATTGCTTTTAAAACATTTCTTTGCCCTCAGAATTAACATTGACAAGAAGCATATTTTCAAAGGGAATGAATCCTCTGTTTGCTGATATTTATACATGCTTTTAGGCAAATAAGAATCAGAATAATATTGAGTATTTTCAGAGTAAATTTTGAAATCAATCAAAATAATCATAGCAAAAATCAGCTTATCTTTCTTTACAACACAACAAACACCTCATTTGGTTCAGTATGGCATTCCCTCCCATTGTACTTCACTGAACCACCCCTTTTGTGAAATTCTGAAATAGTTTTAATTTTCACAAAGAAAAATATTTAAGCAGAGATGTAGTTTGTCATAATTGGCTTTAATCCTTCTGGAGAGAAAAAAAGAATTGTTAAGCTGAAATTAATGTTCTATAGCTTCATTTGAAGAAAAAAACAAATGAGCTATCAATATTTGCTAATAAATATAAGGATGATAAAAATATATGACATTGTGGGTTGTAGCATCTCAAAATTACACAAATACAGCGATAGATCTTAGTTACAGCAAACCAGTACCTGTAATATATGGCCAAACATAATGTATCTGTGCTGGCTTTTGAATTTATTATGAGACCTTTTCTGTCACAGTCTTCAAAAGGCTGCACCTCCATCATGCCTAAATCATGTGACAACAATGCCATCTTTTCCTTTAACAGACAGTGAAATGTCACTGCTAAATCATTACCCTCATCACTTCAAATAACTCAAAGTATGCCTGTCAAAGTGCAGAAGTGAGTTCACATGATTACAAATAGGCTGATCTTCAGTCATCTTGGGAAACTGTAGAGTAAAAAGCAGACAAGCATCCACTCTAATGTTAGGACAAGAAAGCAGGTAGCTTTGAGCAGTTTGAAGTTGCTGTTCATTCAGATTCAGAATAGCATAAAGTTGCATGCTTCTTCTGGTTCATAATAATTATATATGTCTATTTAGCATATATATTTATGTTTATATATGCTACCATATGTCTTGTATATACTAGGTTCCAGTCAACCCTAAGTCTCCTGTTCTTTTACAGCTCTGGATAATATAAAAGTAATGTAATAATATTTCTGTCAGATTTTCAAAAGCATCACATACACTTGAACATTAAAAACCGTACCTCTAAAATGGTATGTGCTTCATTCCAGAACCATAAAATTAATCTTTTATTAAGAATTTATTACTTATATCTTGGCAGCCTCTGTCAAAGAACAGCCATTTGGACCTTTCGTGTTAAATCAACCAGCATCCAGAATAGAATCATTTTCTTCAGTGCTGGAATTTAGAGCAATAGCAAATTGAATAATGCTGTAACTAGTTCTTTGTACTATATGTGAATCATCCTTAACCCAGAATACCAATAATTAACTATGCCAAATGCATATATCTCTGTTTTTTATTTTAGTTTTGAGGCAAGATCTCACTATGTAGTTCTGGTAGGCCTGGAATTCACTAGGTAGACCAGGCTTCCATTTAACTCATGTTTTAGACACAGGCTTGCCTGAAACTTACTGTGTAGACCAGGATGACCTGGAACACGTGAATTTCCAAGTGGGTTCACTGTTTTGTAAACAAAGGTGCTTGCCCAACTACATGCAGTTCTTAGTTGGTATTTCCTTAGCATATTTTTCTCGTTAAGATTTTGCTAAATTTCAAAATGAATTTCAGGACAGTTTCTAATAGTCATTGGCCTTTCTGTTGGTAAACATATCCTTGTTTCAGAAGCCAAAACCTGTTGCTATTCTGGTTGAGATTACATTATAGCAAATGATAGAAGCATGTAGCCAAATATGCCTTTTATGCCAGAGACTCCATGCAAGTTTTCACTTCTTTAGTCAATAAAGAAATCAATTTCACTGAAAAAGAGAATTCAATAAGAAAATCCTTTCCATATAACTGTAATTACAGATGAGCAATTTTCTTTATAGAAAAATGGCATATGAATAGCAACCTCCTTATAGATCATCCAACAGAACATAAAATAGCTATGCAAACAAAAATGACTGTATTATCATTATCCTTTTCCATAGATATTCACAAGGGTAAGATTTGAACATTCTTTTTACCTAATTAAATCATAGTGATATATCTTCATTCTAATATACATTTAAAAAGAGAAAAATCATTGTATATATTGGCTACAGCAATAATTTAAAAACTGTGTCATTCCTTCAGTACATTGATTCAATTATTAAAGTTTCCATTTGTGAGATTGCTTAGGAGTATTGAACATATCTGCCCTCAATGTCTTTGGTATAGAAACCACATTCTCACTGTCTAGGATACCAATTTAATGACCTCATTTCCAATGCCTCTATTGTGTTGATTCTATTTGAACATTGCCTGGTATTGTTGAATTTGTCTGACAAACATAGAGCTGTTTGCTACAGAGCAAGCTATATTTCATATACTTTATTATCGTTCCAAGTCTGTTTTAACTCTTGATGTACAATTAAAAATCAGCTAAAAATTCTGTGTTTTGGTTGGAATTCAAATGTTGAAGGTGAAAAGAAGTTGTTTTATTTATATAGTAATTAAATGAGAGGATTTAATATCCTAAATAAGTTATTGAATTTTCTATTTAAATCCTAGCAATATTCAGCTTAACATTCAAGTCAGGAGACATACTTAGCATGGTTGCAAGCACCTTTTTCACCTGTGTAGCTCTTTAACTGTTTCAATACATGGTCATTTTACAGACTTCCAGTACTGCTTTCTGACAGCAGTAGGGCTTGGTGCAGATCATGCATACAAACAGAATTAGGTACTCACTTCACAGGGGCGTATCAAAAAAACTTTTTAAAAAGAGAGTAAGAGAGAGAGAAAACAAACCTAGAATTGAAATCTCATTATAAATAATATTTCAACAATATGTAGCTATTTTCTGTACATTGAAATTTATATGATTAGATAATAAAATTAAGTAGAATATGTTAATTCACTCATAGTTTTCAGATTTTTGTTATAATTTTTATTATAATAACCATGCATGCTTCATTTAGATTTGACTGCCTTTTGGGGAGGAGATCCAGCTCTATTTAATGTTAAAAACACTCTACTAAGAAATATTAATTTAGAATCCATTGACCCAGGTCTAGGGGTTTGCTGAGCTTACTTAGTTGTGTGAATCATAGTGTTTTTATATGACAGAGTATGTTGTTTTCAACAAGTTCTTGAAAGAGCTCAGATAGCAAAGGTTTTATGACCTTTGCTCATAATTGACAGAATTTATTGTTGTGATGACAATAATAAGCCATACTAATACCAGCTTCATAAATCCAACAGCCCCTTAGCATCACAAAAATATTAGAGTATATCCTTAAGAAAGACATCACCTGAGTTACACATTCATTATTTTAAAATAACCATTCACTGAAGAGCTGAATCATTTCCATTGTCCTGAACAAGAAACCTGAAAGTCATCTTTGCTTCTTGCTTTATCATATACAGTATCAAACTGATGAACCATGTTGTATGTGTTTAACCTTTATATAAGTCGCAATGATTTTCATCTTCTTTCTGTCTTTAAATATAATAACATCTTCTTACATAGTTTATAGAGTTTGTTTCCAAACAGTTCTCAGCCTAAAATTCAAGACAGGTGACTTTCATAATGTAGAAATCCAATGAAATCACACCTACTAATGTTCAAATCCTTTGCATTTCATCTGTGCCTGAACAGTGATGCTATCAAGGGGTACAAATGTAAAACCGTGTATGACATAGACTGATTGACATATAATGGATGCAACTATTTATGTTTTTATTCTCCAGGTTAGTACTTTTATGAATTAATTTCTGGTATTATATTGTTAAATGCTTTATATATATTTTAATAATTTTACAGGATTTTGTTGTGATTCTGTGCTTAAAAATGACCTTTAAAGTTATTCATGTAATTGAATTAAATTCAGTTTAGTAGGCATATTGTTACCAGTGAAGAATGTTGATGGATTTCAAAGTTATGATTGTCAGGAGCTCCCAAAATAATCTTTTAAATGAAAACTTGAAAAAATAAGTAATCCAATAGTTATTGTAGTATTTACTTAATCTTGATTGGAGGTTTTTACCCCACTTTTGATTATTCTGTTCCAAGATAAAACATAGACAACATTTATATTTATTTAAAACCTTTAATGCACTAGAGCTAGGCAGATATCTACCCTCTATGCTACTATGTCTACTTTCCTCTCAATAACTCCAAGTTATAGCTTTCTTTTTTTTTTTTTTTTTTTTTTTTTTGGTTTTTCGAGACAGGGTTTCTCTGTGTAGCCCTGGCTGTCCTGGAACTCACTCTGTAGACCAGGCTGGTCTCAAACTCAGAAATCCACCTGCCTCTGCCTCCCAAGTGCTGGGATTAAAGGCGTGCCCCACTCCTGCCCAGCATAGCTTTCTTTATCCTGCCTGGGGCACTCTTACTCCAACTGGTCAACCTTCATGACCATGTTTCCACGACTTCCTGCCGCATGCCACTTTCTCTCTATACCTTCTCTTCCTTCTTCTCCAACCTCCTGCTCTCTCCTTTTACCCCAAGCCTAGGAAGCAAAACTCCACATATCTGTTTTTGCTATTCTGAGCTTTTTACTTTTCCAGATGAATTTGAGAATTGCTATTTCCATGTCTTTGACAAATTGTGTTGGAATTTTGATGGGGATTGTGTTGAATCTGTAGATTGCTTTTGGTAGAATGGCATTTTTACTATGTTAATTCTGCCAGTCCATAAGCATGGGAGATCTCTCCATTTTCTGAGATCTTCTTCAATTTTTTTCTTGAGAGACTTGAAGTTCTTGTCATACAGATTTTTACTTGTTTGGTTAGAGTCACACCAAAGGTTTTATATTATTTGTGACTATTGTGAATGGTGGCATTTCTCTAATTTCTTTCTCAGCCTGTTTATCATTTGTATAAAGGAAGACTACTGATTTATTAGAGTTAATTTTATATCCACTCACTTTGCTGAAGTTGTTAATCAGTTGGAGAAGTTTTCTGGTAGAATTTTTGGGTCGCTTATGTATACTATCATTTCATCTGCAAATAGTGATACCTTGACTTCTTTGCCTATTTGTATCCCCTTGATCTCTTTTAGTTGTTGTATTGCTTGAGCTAGAACTTTGAGAACTATATGGAATAGATATGGGGAGTGTGGACATGCTTGTCTTGTCCCTGATTTTAGTGGGATTGCATCAAGTATGTATATATTTAATTTGATGTTGGCAAGAATGTGGAGAAAAAAGAACACTCATCCATTACTGGTGGGATTGCAAACTGAACAACCACTCTGGAAATCAATCTGGAGGTTCCTCAGAAAATTAGAAATAGATCTACCTGAAGATCCAGCTATACCACCCTTGAGCATATACTCAACAAATGCTTCATCATTCCATAGGGGTATGTGTTTCAATATGTTCATAGCAGGCTTATTTGTGATAGCCAGAAGCTGAAAACAACCCAGATGTCATACAACAAAAGAATGGATACAAAAACTGCTTCATTTAAACAATGGGATACTATTCTGCTATTAAGAATGAGGACATCCTGAATTTTGCAGGCAAATGTATGCAATTAGAAAATATCATGCTGAGTGAGGTAACACAGATTCAAAAAGATAGGCATGGTATGTACTCACTAATAATTGGATATTAGCCAAAAATGTAGTACAGAATTCCTAGGATACAATCCATAGAACTTAAAAAGGTTAACAATCCTAAGGACCGAAGTGAAAAAGTCTCAATTCCACTTGGGAGGGAGAAGAATGCAATCACAGGAGGGGGAAGAGAGGGAGAGACCTGGGTGGGAAAGGGGACAGGGAGAAGAGGGAACATGATCAGGTACTGGGGGAGATAGAACTGAATCCCTGAGGGCCAGCAAAAGGAATGGAAACAGGCAGCCTCAAGAGGTAAGAGGTCGGGGAACCCTCTAGAATGTACCAGTGACCTGGGAAGTGAAAGAATCTCAGGACTCAAAGGGATGTTAGATGAAATGCACCACAGCGGGGAGAGGGAACTTGTATAGTCCACCTCCTGTGGAAAGACAGGGCATCAAGTGGAGAGATCGGGTTACCATCTCACAGCCAAAAACTGACCCAGAATTGATCCTGTATGAAAGAACTGCAGAAATAACAATGGAGAAGAAGCTGAGGAAAAGGAAGTCCAGTAACAGGCCCAAATTGGGATCCAGCTCAGGTGGAGGCCCCAAGCCTGACACTATTACTGATGACTTGGTGTGCTTATAAACAGGGGTCTATCATGATTTCCCTCCAAAAGGCCCAACAAGCAGCTGAAAGAGTCAGATGTGGATATTTACACCCAACCAATGGACAGAAGCTGATAACCCCTGTGGTCGAATTAGGGAAAAGATGGTAGAAGTTGAGGACGGTGAGCCTATAGGAAGACCAGCAGTCTCAACTAACCTGGACCGCCAAGATCTCTCACACACTGAGCCACCAACCAGGCAGCATACACCAGCTGATATGAGGCCCCAAACTAATATACAGCAGAGGACTGCTGTGTCTGGACTTAGTCAGAGAAGATGCACCTAATTCTCAAGAGACTTGAGGCCCCAAGGAATGGTCTGGGTCATGGTGGGGGCTAGGTAGGGACACTCTCTCAAAGACAGTGGGGGAGCGAGAGGGGATATGGAGCAATGGGAGAATGCACCAGGAGGAGGGTAAAGTCTGAACTGTAAAAAAAAAAGATTAAGAATAAATAAAAAACATGTAAAAAGAAAATAACTCTAGAGAAACCTCTTTGGTAACACAGCTCACAGGGAATGAGGAATTTTGACCTTTACTTGGTGAGTATCATTTCTTTTGCCCTTGAAAGAGAATGTAGACTTTGTGAAAGCTACCTTAGGTACTTAACTTTTAGGTAAGGTTTTATGCATTTATTTGTTTTTTTTCCTAGTCATGAGGAATAGGAAAAATAAGTACAAAACCATATGAATCAAAATGACCATTGGCATCTGAAATCATAATGTTAATAATGAGAATATATGTCTTGGGCAAAATCGAAAGAATTGTTACCATGTGATACTTCCCAACTAACTTTTAGAGGATTACTAGGAAAAAAGATTTGGAAATTCTTTTATAAAACACAGTGATGAGAAGATTCTATTCTTTCTATGGAAGCCAGTTAGAATCATCCACGCTATTAATGCCTTCTTCTCACGGACAATTATTGTTACTACATATTAGCTATAGTAGCATTTAAGTTTTATAGATTCCTAGAAAACTATGGCTGCTGAATTCTGGTGTGTGTGTGTGTGTGTGTGTGTGTGTGTGTGTGTGTGTGTGTGTGTTATTTTTGTGTGTGTAAGAGGCAAGCAAAAAGAACTTCCTAAATCATAAAAAGTAACCAATTGACTTAGTGAAATGGAAGCATAGACTGTTGAGTGGATGAATCATTTAAAAGGAACAAACCCTGTGGGCATGCTCCTCAAGCCCCAGACTCCTCATTGGAGCATAAATAGTATAAAAGGAATGCATTGGTCTTCTCTCGTTGGTATAAAAGGCAAGTACTGGTCCATTGCAAAGGAGAGAAGTATCTGGCAATGGAATATCTCACCAAGGCTTTCTACAGCTTGGGGATCCCCTTCTTTCACATGTTCATATGAGATCTGTTACTGCTATTTTATTTAGTTGTAGCAGAAAACAATTGCAAACTAAAACAGAGAACATTTCAGCTGCATGCTTATTAGAAGTCGACTTTCACAAAAGTGTATGCTTTAATTTCTGATTTCTATGTTAATACACATGTTTTATATTTTATAAAGAATATTCATAGTTTATAGAATGATTTAGTTTGATACAAATAATATTTCTTTTATGTTGTTATCTGAGTGTATATCTTATGCTCTGATGTCCATTTTTATTTGGGTGATTTTCTTTTGGTGGGGGGATTATTTTATTTATTTACATTTCAAATGTTAGCCCCCTTCCCAGTATTCCATCTTGGAAACCCCTATCCCATACCTCCCGTGCTTTTATGAGGGTGGTCCCTCACCTCCCTCATCCCACATAGCATTCCCCCATGCTGGGGCATCAAGCCTACACAGGACCAAGGAGCTCCCCTCCTATTGATGCCAGATAAGACCATCCTCTGCTACATATGCAGCTGGAGCCATGGGTCTCTCCATGTGTACTCTTTGATTGGTGGTTTAGTCCCTAAAAGCTCTAGGGAATCTGGTTGGTTGATATTGTTGTTCTTCCTATGGAGTTGCCACTTGAAGGATGGGGCCACCCACTCATTTAAAAAATATTAACCCAAAACTGTTCCGCTCTGAAGGAAATATAGGGACAAAGAGTGGAACAGAGACTCAAGGAAAGGACATCAGAGACTGCCCCACCTAGGGATACATCCCATCTGCAGACAACAAACACAGACAGTATTGTTGATGCCAAGAAGCTCTTGCTGACAGGAGCCTGGAATAGCTGTCTTCTGACAGGCTCTACCAAAGCCTGACCAATACAAATGAGGATACTCATAGCCAATCATCAGACTGAGCATGGGAACCCCAATGGAGGAATTAGGGGAAGGACTGAAGGAACTGAAGGGATTTGCAACCTCATAGGAAGAGCAATTTTTCTTAATGTTCAAGCACATTTTTCCTAAATTTGCGGCAAGACAAGTACACATACTTATTACAGACTTAGCCTAAACCAAGCTTGGGGATTTGAATGACATTTCACTAATACCACTGCTATCCTTGGGGATGTTTAGAGTTACATTACTCTTAGTCGAAGACTCAGTTTTACTCTTACTTGGCTGAAATTCTTTTTAACTATCTAATTTTATTTTCATGATACTTGACTGTGCTTGTATAACAATCCTTCTTTTCACTGTTGGAATGTTGGAATGAAGAAGGCTTGGAAAATGTATGTACAATATAGGGGAAGGATCAATGTGGCTACTGAGTTTACTTCTCACCTAATATTTAAATAGCAGCTTGCTAACACATTATTGTTCGAGTCAAAGCATACATTGTAATGAATTGAGTTAATAAGCCTGTGTGCTCTCTGAGAAGCCCTCCATGGATGTTACAGTGGGATTAATGAATAGCAGAGTAAGAAATTATGCCTGCAATGATTTGAACAGATGGTGAAGACATGTACAGAAGACTATACATTCAGATCAGACTTTCTCTGAAAACCTCAAGCTACAGGAATGGCTGCAATTTTCATTGATTATGTTCTACAGGAACAGAATATGGTTCTTTTGATGGAGGAAGAGGGGTAGAAACTCATGCTGGCAAGAACTAGAGTGCATTTCATGAGTCAGAACAAATTCCGTGAGCAGTTGCATGTGGGCTAGGTACACTCCACATGGAACAATGAAGAATATAGTCTGGAAAGAATGGAAATTTGCTTTGAAGGTCAGAGAAGACTCACACTAAAATCTCCAAGTGCCACTCTCTGTTTACTTGGATCTGTTCACTGTAATGGACTTCATTATCCTGAATTAGCTTTTCTGTTTTCCTGAGTTTTAGCTAGGTATGAGAGCTCAGCATGTTTTAAAGCTTTTATTATGGAAAATCCATATTCAGAAATCTAGAGAATCAGCTATCAAGGCTCTTTCTTAAAGTGGAATTTTGTGAGTTATTTATCACCAATTTATTCATTAAAATTCAAGCCCAAAGTGGAATCTAAGAGAACCAAGGCTTGCAATTTGCTCCAAACAAAGCTTTTCCTCCAGCCAGGGGGGAACCCTATAGACTCTCTTGACCACAGGCCATAGTTATTTATATGCAAATAAAAAAGGTTTTTAAGGAAACTCTGGGGATTTAGGGAGGAATAGGATCAATGTTTGAAGTCAATCCAGAAACTGTGGGAAGGGGGGAAACAATGGCAAGGGGTGGGTTAAGGTTCAGAAGTTTCAGTGCCAGCTGCTCTTAAAGTGTTCTGGAGCTAAGGAAGCCTGGATGTAACAGCAGGAAACCATCTGAGAGAGCTGGGAGCCCTGAAGAACCAGGGAAAGGTATTGGCACAGCTGGAGATAAGGCTAATCTAGAAATATGTGTACCCTAAGCAAAATAGGAAATGTCCAGACCCCAGTGAGCACAAAATTGATGAATGCAGAATGGACATCAGTCATGTGGGACGTGAAAGGCAGCCTGGTTTCTGGTTGAGCTAAGGTTTAAAACCTTGGCCCAGCAGGGGACAACCGTACACGGGATGGTAGGCATTTTGCCATGCTCCTGGACCCCAGGCTCCTGACACAAGGCTGTAGTCCTCCATAGGTATGTGACCATCAGTCACATAAGGGCAATGCCCAAGCCCCTTCACAGGTAGAGGTATGGTCACATAGTCTCAAGACATTCCTATTTTAGTGAGGCACCTAGAGGCTTAGCCAATAAGCTCCCCTTCCCCTTTCGAACCACTTCTCCTTGCAAAGGTACTTGAATCTCAGGCCCGCCCTGAGATTAGAGGGTATGGTTTCACTCATTGCTACTCTCCTCTATGATAATAAACGCCCTAAAACCATTGACTGGCTCTCTTCATCAGGATCTACCATGGGGAACAATGGAACAGGCCTTCGTCTAAAGAGCCTCATCTAGTCTCCTGCAGAAGGCCTCTCAGTCCTCCCAGGCACAGTACCTACCAAATCAAACCAGCTAACTGGTGACAAGTCAAAGACTTGGTCCCAGGGGGACCCAGCTGGGCTCCTCTCTACTTTTCCCCCCTCAGCCACAGGCTAGATCTGGCCCTTGGGCCCCCACTCTGTTCTCAGCTCTTCTGCGGCATCCTTCGGCATGTGGGATGCCCAAGAGCCTGAGAACTAGACAGAGGCAGCTCTGTGCAGTCCCCAGGACCTCCAGGTTGTGCTCTCCCACCCCGAGGCAGTGTCCAGATGCTTCTTACACCCCGACACCCACCCTGTCAGTTTTGTGGTATAAGCACCTAGCCTGGAGAGAGGGCTGTAGGCAAAGCATGTTTTGAGTAGTATAAAGATCTTAACCAATCCTATGTCTGATAGAGGGCTAATATCCAATATATACACAGAACTCAAGAAGTTAGACTCCAAAAAAACAAATAACCCCATCAAAAAATGGGGAACAGAGCTGAGCAGAGAATTCTCAACTGAGGAA
>JAPYYD010003437.1:0-14155 GCA_028551405.1 Uromys caudimaculatus
CCCCCACAGGATTTCTCTGTGTATCCCTGGCTGTCCTGGAACTTGCTCTACAGAGCAGGCTGGCCTCAAACTCAGAGATCCCCCGGCCTCTGCCTCCAAGGCTCTAGGATTAAGGTGTGTACCACTCCTGCAGTGCAACTTTCAAATATACATAGCGTTATTAAGAGCACTCTCCATGTTAAACAGTCTCTGAATTTCTTTTTTGATTTCTTGAATACCATCGTATTTTTTTTAATCCTTTGACAAACATCTCTTGGATATTTTACAGTACCTAGCACCTGCAAGTACCATTCTGTTCTCGGCCTGTATTAACATTCTCAGACAATAATAAAGTTGCCATTTGGGAGATATAGAATCTCCTTTTGCAGAATCTTTGTCTTACTGATAACAATAATTTACAGGCAGTCTCAGAAGGAAGTTCCAGGACAATTTTACTGCACTTTGGAAGAGAGAGAGAGAGAGAGAGAGAGAGAGAGAGAGAGAGAGAGAGAGAGAGAAACAGCAGGTCAGGTGGGCTCAGGATGCTGGCAGTTATTCAGAGGTGGCGAAGGAAAGCTCAGTGGTGGAATTCTGTGAGCCGATGAATGGAGACAGATGCTTAGACTGTCATGATAGGCAAGATTAGGATTTGGCTTGGGCCTAAAACAGAGAGATGGAGAAGAGGAAAGCAAAGAAGTGATGTTGTTGAGTTAGAACTCAGAAAGTGGACAGGCTTAGTTGAGAGCCTGTGATCAACTGTGTGGAATAAGGCACTCTTGGTTTATTTCAGAACACCTCTATTTAAAGAGATAGTTGTTTTCTTGTGTATAGTTCTGGCTGGCTTCTTTAAGTTGTAAAACAGGACTTTCTTAGGACAGGAGGCTTCTGGACTTGTCTAGGCAAAGGAAGTGCTTGTTTTTCAAGTAAAAAAGATATTATCAAACAACCGCTGACTAGGCAAACTGCAAAGGGGGTTACTGAGCCCCAACCATGTATTCGTCTGAGAGAATATTATCACAGTGGTCTTCATATGTCTCTGAGAGACCTACAAAATAAGAGGTACCCGTTGTTTACATCATCATGTCACTTGTCCAGAGGCAGCTGAAGTAGGTATGCATTTGTCCGCAGTGGTGCTTAGGAAGAAGCTAGCAAATGGTTCTTTGCAGTTTCTTCCCCCGATGCCAAGCATTCCCTAAGGTCATGTGCTGTTTTCTCTTTCTATGGTTTCACACCGAACCATAGTTTTCAATATCTGTTCAATATCTTTGTGGAACTTAGGTCTACTTATCCACTTCACATCCCTGGGTGCAAAACTGAAAGCATGCAAAACAAAGCATTTACTTTCCCCTTAAAAACATGCTCTTCCCCCGGGCAGTGGTGGCGCACGCCTTTAATCCCAGCACTTGGGAGGCAGAGGCAGGTGGATTTCTGAGTTCGAGGCCAGCCTGGTCTAAAGCGTGAGTTCCAGGACAGCCAGGGCTACACAGAGAAACCCTGTCTCGAAAAACCAAAAAAAATAAAAAATAAAATCTTTGCAGCACTTTCCACTTAACACAATTGCTCAAGTCAAAAATCAAGGGGGAGGTAATTAATTCATGATGACATTTTTAAAGGAATAAGAGACTATTTACTCTGGAGCCATTTTGAGTGGCTATGGCCTGGGAACACAGATTTAGCTCATCTCAAATTCCATGTTCCACGGATGAAGCAATTTCATGAAGTTTATATTGTTTTAACGAAAGACCCATAAACCAAGGCAAGTTTAAAATAGATTGGTGGGTTCATCAGAGAGCTAGATACATCAAGATGGGGGAGATTTTTTTATAGGCCCAAGACACTGTATGACAATATTCTTATCTTTTGGATTGGTGGAAGCTAGTAGTCTGCTAAGTTAATAGATTGCAATGGGGTTTTATCTATTAGTCACAATAGGAGTTCCAATACAGAGTAGGCAAGGAAAGGCTGTTCAGAGGGCTAAAGGGAGCTCAAGACAAGGTAATTAGCCTTTGGACATACAACATTCCAATCTGTCCACAGAACCGAAATTCTAGTCACCCGATCAGTCTCTACAGACACGTTCTTTTCAGGAATTTTCCTTCTTACTCAAGATCCAGGCCTCAAAAATCCTGTTGGCTCTACTGCAAAACAGTAAAACCAATCCAGTAAGGTGAGCATCTTCCCTGAGCGTCCAAGTCGCGATCACCTATTTTTTGTTTGTTTGTTTGTTTTTTGTTTTTTGCGAGACAGGGTTTCTCTGTGTAGCCCTGGCTGTCCTGGAACTCACTCTGTAGACCAGGCTGGCCTTGAACTCAGAAATCCACCTGCCTCTGCCTCCCGAGTGCTGGGATTAAAGGCGTGCGCCACCACTGCCCGGCTCCAGAAAAACTTCATATTCACTTCACTTTACAGGAAAAATTCGTGTTGTAAAGGTACTATAACTAAGCAAGGACGCACAACCAAAAAATGTCAGCTCACTGTTTAAAGCTCAAGTCTGGCTAGATTTTTCATCACTGAATCATTGCCTCACTAAAATTTACAATTTACTGTGACGCACGCGAACTGTAAGCAGAAACCTCATTTCCTAAATATACTTCAAGACTCCACCTCTCAGTGAAGCTGGGGACCTTCCGCTCCGCCCATCCCCACCCTGCTTTGCCCTCTCCGAATTAGCACCGCCCAGCCCTGCGCGGAGGGGGCTGGAGGGGAAGCCTGCGCAATGAGCATTTAGCGCAAAGATTTCGGGGATTGGTAGTCCGTATTCCTCTAGCCTTGTCATTTGCCTGAAAAGGAAATAACAGCGTAAATGAGATCGCTTTGAATTTGATACATATTAAATAAAATTCAGGCTGTGTCTCAAAAAAGTGGAGGCACCGAGTCGTTTCCCAAGACCACCCCTCCACCCCCACACACACCGGTACAGGCGCCGCTCGGACGGCCGCACGGGGCCCTCGGCTGGGCGGGGCTTCCCGCAATGCCTTGTGGGTCCTTCCTGTACCGCCTCTCTCTTTCTCTCGGGCCCGTGGCGCCGGCAAGATGGGTGAGCTGTGTGGGGCTGGCTTGAGGGGCCGCTGGAGGGATCTAGAGCTTGGGGTACGGCCTGTCGTGGGGCGATACAGCGGGGAGCAGACTGTATCCGGACGGAGGCCGGGTGAAGGGGCACAGTCCCGCGGGCACGTGGCCGTGCGGAAGACTTGCTGCGGCCTACGGGCCGCCTTGCCGGGCCCCTGCTCCAGACCCATTACACTGGGAATTTAAGTAAGCTGAAAAGAGCCAGCCTGGGTTTGTGTGCTTCTCCGAATTAGGGGATTTCGAGGGTAATTTGCCCACGGCCTAAGAGGAGCCATAGGACTCTGGCATAAAAGACCTTCCTGCTGAAGATCGTGTGTGGAAGTGCGGGTTCGGAGGGTTTACGGAGGATTCAGTGATGTTTCTTTTTCAGGCAAGTGTCGTGGTCTCCGTACTGCCCGGAAGCTCCGCAGTCACCGACGGGACCAGAAGTGGCATGATAAACAGTACAAGAAAGCCCACTTGGGCACAGCCCTGAAAGCCAATCCGTTTGGGGGTGCCTCTCACGCAAAGGGAATTGTGCTGGAAAAAGTGTAAGTGAAAGGCTGCTCCCTAAAATCGTTAGTTTACCGTAATTGAGAACGAACTAATTCTTCAAAAGTTGCAAAAGATCGAGAGCCTGCGTTGGTTGGGGTTTTATAAGGAAAAAGAAATTATCATTGTTTATGTTAGGACTACTGCTGGGAATTAGATGACTAAAGTTTTTAATTTCAGCTGTAGTCTGGAAGGAATGAAAGAAATAAAAGTAATACAATACACACTAAAGGATGTGTTGAACAGTGTGGGAACTGTACCTTAACCAGCTGGTACATTCTTAGGATCTTTTTGGAGTTGAGAAAATTCCTTTCCTGGAATGTTTCTGATGCATTGACTTTTTAAAAATGATTTTTGTGTGGCGTTCACAAATTGAGCAGCAAGAGTTTGAATCCTCATTTTTAACTACTCCAACGGAGCTAGAGGTTGTATTTTGCCTGGAAAGACTTCGTTGAAATGGTGGCATCTGCAGGATTGGAGTCTGGATTGAGTAGGAACTGCTTCTGCTTTTATTAGTAACGGTTTTTAATTCACATGTGCCATTGATGTTTCAGAGGGGTTGAAGCCAAGCAGCCGAACTCTGCCATCAGGAAGTGTGTCAGGGTGCAGCTCATTAAGAACGGCAAGAAGATCACGGCGTTTGTGCCCAATGATGGCTGCTTGAACTTCATTGAGGTGATCATCTCGTAGTTCCTGGGGGGGGGGGGCACGACTTTTTCTGTGGGTTCTTTAAATTATTTAATCTGGCAAGTGGGTATTTTAATTGCCACTGACACCTAAAATGGACTTTATTTTATTTCAGGAAAATGATGAAGTTCTGGTCGCTGGATTTGGTCGAAAAGGTCATGCTGTGGGTGATATTCCTGGAGTCCGATTTAAGGTTGTTAAAGTAGCCAATGTGTCTCTTTTGGCTCTATACAAAGGCAAGAAGGAAAGACCAAGATCATAAAATTTTGACAATGGAAACACAGTAATAAATTTTCATATTCTGAAAAACTACTTTGTGTCTTACTTCCTGCCCTGAAACTCCAAAAATATTTGGCTTCTACCAGTTTTAGAAGACAATTGCTAAAATGTAAGTGAGGCTTGCTACACACAGCTGCTGCATAGAAGTGAACAGTGTCCTCATACACAGTATTCTAAACATGCCTTCAATTTCTATTGTTTCTTGGCAGTTGTTAAGTTTAATAAAGTGTCAGAGGTCTTTAATTGGTACTTAGGAAGTGCCCGATCTATACTATAATTTTCAGTGATTGTGAAGAACTCTCAGCATGCACAAGGTTCCAGAGGGTAGTGGGAAGGTGGCCTGTTCATGGGACCATAGATCCCAGCACTTGGGAGCCTGAGGCAGGAAGAATGCTTTGGGTGTATGTGGAGGGTTGCAACCCACACAATTGTGTGCATTCAATGGTGGTTGCAGAGAGCTTGGGCTAAAGTAAACACGGAAAGGTTTGAGCAAGGAAGAGTGCATACCTTAAAATCTGATTTACCTCATAAGTATACAGTGAAAATGGTTGCTGAGGGCTCAAGAGTGAAGCACTTGGAGGCTGCAGGACCAGAGCTCAGATTACTCCTTAGTAAATGAAGGGAACAGCCCATGTCAGCTTTGCTCTTGCTACCTGGCTGTACTTTTTGCACTTAATTGGCTCAAACCATTCTTCAAACTCTGCAAAGTCTCACCTTTGCCTCACTTTTTAAACCTTGCTGGTCACAAGGTGTTCCATTGTTTCAAGATGATAAATCACAGATTATTGTATCTGCACTAGAGTAGACCAAGTCCGGTGGTAGATTTCATACAATACTTTCTAGCAGGTGGGCCCTTTAGCCCTGAGGTATCCACAGGTTGTCAGCCTTAATTGATCAACTCTACCAGGGAGTGCATTTAGGTCCTTGAGGCTAGATTGCGTCTGGCATCAGTCATGGGTGTGTAGCTGCTAGTATGGGCAGTGAGTTACAACCCACAAAACAGACTCCCGGAGCCTTGTTCTCCCGCATCTTTGTACAGCTGAACCTGTAAAATATTCAAGACACCCTCAACAGCATCTTGAATACTTAACTCTTACATGCTTCCAGAATCCTACCCCAGCCTGGCCTTTTCTAAACCACTACATAGTCCCTCAGTACAGTGGCTACCAAGCTCATAGGGGTATCCAGTGTATGGAGCTGATTTTAGTCCTCTGTGCCCATCTGTGTTGGTGACAAAGCTCTATCCTTCACACCCAACATGAAGCTTATGTCTCCATGCTTTTTCTCAATGAGCAAGAAAGCTGTGGCACAGAGGCTCACCCTTAATCCCATCAAACACAGTGAAGCCGCCTTAAAAAATGGTCTGAGAAAGGAATGAACAACGTGGACAGTTTCCGCCACTCTTTCAGAACGGAGGAAAACATTGTAAAATGTGTGGAAGAATTAGGATAGTTTAAAAATATTAAGGGTAACTTGATTTTAAGACAATTTATAGCTGCAGTATCAAGACAAAAATGTGGCAAAATTCTAGTTTCTAAATGGGGACAAAGTGAGTCAGGAAACCAAAGCATCTTTATGTTAAGGTTCTTAGTGTTCCTCCAAAAGCAAATGCTTGTGCGTCATCAAGCTTTTCTGTTGTATTTTGGTTTTGGCCAAGTTTTTAAACTAGTTTTTTTGGCGATCTTACTAAAATTAAAAGGCAGATATTTTCAAGTCACATACTCAAAAGGATTTGTAGCTACTTCCTAAATTCAGAAGTAAAACAGTCCTATTAAAATCAAGCAGATTATAATCTACACAGGGTACTTGCCAATGTGAAACAACTGGATTTCCATCTGCTGTTGAGACGGCAATTTTGTATGAAGTTATACAGTACAAAGACATCTAAGCCATGAAATTCCCAGGTAGTTACACAAAATATATGCCCATAATTTAAATCTGTGCACAAATATGGTAACTTTGTGACAGCCAAGAACTAGAAATAAATCTACAGGAGAGGTGGCACGCTTGTGGTATATTAAAAAACGACTTACTATTTAGCCACAACACTTGTTGGGACTGGAGAAGCAGCTAGGGTTAACTTGTACCACCTGGACCTGGGTTCTCCACACCGTCTGTCCAGCAGAACACAACCACAGCTCTAGGATATCTGAAACCCTTTTCTGGCCTCTGTAGGCACCACTCACTCATTGTGCTCAAAACTTCACACAGACACATGTAGGTGTGGTTTTTATAATAAGATAATGAAGTTGGTATAATGTAGCAACTCAGAAGAACTAGAAGGCAATTTTAAAAGGACATGTGTGGTGGTTTGAATATTATTATTAATTTATTTATTTTTGGTTTTTCGAGACAGGGTTTCTCTGTGTAGCCCTGGCTGTCCTGGAACTCACTCTGTAGACCAGGCTGGCCTCGAACTCAGAAATCCGCCTGCCTCTGCCTCCCAAGTGCTGGGATCAAAGGCGTGCGCCACCACTGCCCGGCCCTGGCAAGATTCTTGATCTAGTTTTGTTCTACAGATGGATTTTAAGGGGTGTAGGAACATCCTGATGAGTTTTCTGGTTGTGTTTTTGTGTGTGCATACGCGTGCAAGTGCCTCAGTGGTTAAGAGCACTGTGTGCTCTTCCAGACGTCCTGAGTTCAATTCCCAGCAACCACATGAAGGTTCAAAATCATCTTTAATGTGGTGTGATAATCTCTTCTCGATTGCAGGTGTGCATGCAGATAAAGCATTCATATACAAAAATATAAATCTTACGAGGCTGAAGAGATGGCTGACTCAGCAGTTAAGAGCACTAGCTGCTCTTCTAAAGGATCTGAGTTCATGTCCCAGCAACCACTTGATGGCTCATAACCATGTGTAATGTCATCAGAAGCCCTCTTCTGGTGTGTCTGAAGACAGCAACAGTGTACTCATACATAAATTAATTTTAAAAAAGATTTTTACTGTGTATGAGTATTTTACTGAATGTAGACATGTACACCATGTGTGTGCAGTGCTCATGAAAACCAGAAGCATGTGTTGGATCCCCTAGAACTGGAGTATATTAGTTACCTGTCTATTGTCACTATTTAATCACTATTAAAGATGAAGTAACACAGGGAGCAAAGGGTTTATCAGTACATCCCTGAGAGAGGTCAAGGCAGAAACTCAAGGTAGGAACTTGGAGGGAGGAACTGAGGTATAAGCCATATAGGGGTTCTACTTACTGGCTCAATCATTCTGTTTTCTCATACAAGACCACCTGCCCACAATGGGCTGGTCCCTCCCACATTAGTCATCAATCAAGAAAACGTTCCACAGGTTTGCCTCCAGGCCAATCTTATGGAGGCGTTTTCTCAGCTGTGTTCCCCATCTTAGGTAATTCTCGCTGTGTCAAGGTGACAAAACAACCAGGGCGTGGAGTTACATCTGGTTGTGAACCTCTACGGGGTTGCTGGTAACCAAACCTGGGTCCTCTGCAACAGCAAGTGCTCTTAACAGCTGAGCCATCCCTCCAGCCCTGTAACCGTGCACTCAGTCACAGCTGAAGACAGCGAGGAGTTGAGTGTGGGTTTCTGCTGTTTATGAAACATCCCGCAGTGGTGAGGTTCTGTGGGTGGATGATTACCTTAGTCTGTTTTGCACTCCTGTGCAACACACCAGTTTATTCAGCTCATGGTTCTGGAGATTGAAGAGCATGACTCTGGCACTTGTTTAGCTTTGGTGAGGGTGTCACAGTGGCTGGCATCTCTACCGAGGGAGTACACGCAGCTGAGAGATTCAGAGGAGTTACAGGGTCCGCGTACAACAATATATTTTCAAGAAAACTAATCTAGCCCCTAATGTCCTGCCTGACCTACTCCTGTGCGACAGCAATAATCCATTCCTGAGGGTGGAGCCGCCTGACATAATTACTAGGTCTGTGGTGGTTTGGATAAGAATCTGGAGGGGAATCGGGAAAGGGGACAACATCTGAAATGTAAGTAAATAAAATATCCAAAAAAAAAAAAAAAAAGGACGGCGCCCCTAGGCGCACATGTCTGAGTGCTTAGTTATCAGGGAGTGGTCCTACTTGGGAGGGCTAGGACGTGTCCCTTGTTGGAGGAAGTGTGTCACTGGGCATAGACTTTGAGGTTTCAAATGCCCAAGCCAGGTCTAGCAGCTCTCTTCCTGTCGCCTGTGGATCCAGATATAGAACTTTCAAGTACATTCTCTAGCACCATGTTCTGCCTGAGGGCCGCATACTCCCGCCATGATGAAAATGGACCGAGTCTCTGAAACCGTAAGCCAGCCCCAGATAAATGCTTTCTTCTGTAAGAGTTGCTATGGTCACGGTGGTCTCTTCACGGCACTAGAACACAGACTAAGACAGTCCCACCTCATCACTGTCAACATCACCACATTAGGAGCCAACTTCTTCCCAGCCCGAGAATGAACCTGTGGAGACAGACCACATCCCTGACCCACGCTACGGAAGCTGTAAAATGCACCTGTCCGTTCTGCGTTGCTTGTACTTGATGGCTTGATCGCAGTCATTGTAAGTGAAATTGGCCCACAGCCTCTGATAAATTTATAATCACAACATGGGTATGAAGCTCATCATCAGGGATAAAAGAAGAGGACAAAACTCCAAAATTTAGGGGTTACAATGTTCAACGACTGAAAAGGGAGCAAAAAAAAAAAAAAAATCAATGAACAGGGTCAAAGAAAAATGTCTGTATCCATAGAAACAAACACCACAATGTCTGTAATTTGCTTTAAAGTCCTGGAGCAACTGAAGAACTACATGAAGCGAATTCGACGCCATCTTGGTGTGTTCATTCTGATTTTTAGGTATGGGAGGGATCCTACCAGTCTCCACTCGTATGTTTAGAAAGTTCCATAATTTAGAATTTTCCATACATTCTGATTGTGTAGCCACAACACTGGCTATACAAGAACATTTATATAGCTGCAGAATAAATGGACCATCAACAAAATAAAGACGTGGGGACAGTCAAGTGACAACTGCCGTGTAGTACATTTTTGTTGCTTGAGGAAGAGTTTTGATAAGCGGGTCTACCTGGTTTGGCAGTACCCCAGAGTGGCCTTGGACTCATGGCAATCCTTCTGCCTCAGCCTCTCAAATGCTGAGATTATAGGTATCGAGAGCCTCACCTTTGGAGATAAAAACCCACTGATAATGCCCTATTGGATAGTAGTCATGGCTACTTTTTAAACGTTATCGTCCTTCAGCCTCCGATCAAATTTCTCTCCGTTCTCTAAGCCTCTGGCTCTGTGGGTACGGGTGGAGTTCAAGTCTCCAACAGATACTTATTGAGTGATAATCACCGAACACCGCGGATCTGTTGAACTGTGGTTTCCTGTTAACATGTCACACCGCCTTTGTTAGCATTCTTCTTTGTAACTAGGAATGGCTTCAGGACATGTGACACTTTTAAATAAATCCAGGAAAGTATCACAGAGCTATAGGTTTATTATGATATCGATTGATTTGAACATAGAATACATTGGGTTCACTTTTAATACTTTATAAGAAGCCGGGCGGTGGTGGCACATGCCTTTAATCCCAGCACTTGGGAGGCAGAGACAGGGGGATTTCTGAGTTCGAGGCCAGCCTGGTCTACAGAGTCAGTTCCGGGACAGTCAGGGCTACACAGAGAAATCCTGTCTCAAAAAACCAAAAAAAAAAAAAAAAAAAAAAAAAAATTAATACTTTATAAGAGGACTAACTCTGAAGGACAACTGGCAACAAGACCACTAGATGTCGCTGCTGACAACATCAAAGGAAAAGCAAGGGCTGTGAGCCTGTTTTAAAGATCACTACCAAACTGAATAAAAGGCAAAACCACCTATCCATATACCCTATAAAATACTGAGGCATCATATGAGCATGTTAATCTTACATCTGTGATCCAAGCACTCTGGAGCCTGAGGCAGGAGAATTACCATGGGTTTGAGGCCTGCCTAGGTTACATACTGATTTCGAGGCATCCTTGAGCTGCAGTATGAGACCCTGTGTTAAAAACAAAACATGAAATGGAAGGAAAAAGAAAACCATGCTACAGTCCACAGACCCGGGGAGGCTAAGTAACAAGGAGGACTCAAGGGGGTCGGGAGGAACCAAAGGATTTCCCTGGAAGGGGAAATAGAAGATTTCACAGGTCAACTGGGGGTGGGTGTGGTTGGGTACAGGAGAGATGAGAGGGAGAAAATACTGGCAGAAATGACTGGAACTGGAGGACATTTTGAGGAGAGGTGGAAACCTAGTGCAGTGGAAACTCCATGGAATCTACCAGAGTAACCCTAGCAAAGACTCCAAGTAATGGGGGACACGGGGCCTGAACCAGCCACCTTCTGTAACCAGGCAAGACTTCAAGAGGAGGGACTGGGACACCAACCCAGCCACACAACCTGTGCCCTACAGTTTGTTCTGCCTACAGAGTGTTCTGGGACTGGAGCCTAGCAGATTCATCATCAAGGAGACCAGGGAGACTTCATCCAGCAACTGATGGGAGCAGATGCAGAGTCCCAGAGTCAAACATCAGGCTGAGCACAGGGAGTTCTGTGAAGAAGGAAGAGGAAGGATTGGAGGAGCCAGAGGGGACAGGGACATTAAGAGAACACAGCCCACAGAATCAGCTGACAGGACCTATGGGGACTCGAAAAGATCAGGAGGCTGATCTGACAAAGGTCCTCTGCATGTATGCTGTGGCTCGGTAGCTTGACATTCTTGTGGGAATCCCAAGAGTGGGAGCTGGGGCTGTCCCCACTTCCTTTGCATACTTCTAGGGCGCCTTTCTTCCCATGGGGTTGTCTTGTCCAGCTTTGATGTGATGGGATATGCTTGGTCTCCTTGTAGCTCGTTGTGCTGTATTCGGTTGATGTCCCTGGAGGAGGCAGATGGTGGTGGAGTGAATCTGAGGGTGAAGGGAGGTGGGGGTGGAGAGGCTGGGGGTGGGAGAAAACAAAACAAAAAACAAACAAACAAAAACCAAAAACTCAAACCCAGAGGAGCAGTCCGAGACTCGTGTCCATGAGAATAGCCAAGGCCATGGGCACAAGACCAATTAACTACCGCTTAAGTCCTCCTATGAAAGTGACAACAAGGCCATGACAGGACCTTTGAAGTGGAAGGAACTAATGTGCCTGTTCACTTTTAGATCTCTGTTCCTTGAAGTTAGCAATCTGTCTGAATCCCAGCACATACCCACCCCACCTCCACCAACACATGCACAACCTACGAAGATTTTACACACATTTATACACAGACTGCATGTATACAGCTGTGCTGCTCGAGGACAGCCCAGGCAGTGACGGAGCCACATACATGACTTAGCATGTGTGCAGCAGGCTGCACTCTTATGATTCACCCACAGAGGAAATACCTAACACCGCTTTGTTTCTCAGAACAAATACACATCCCACCATCGAGGACAAATGACTGACTGAAAGCAAGGTTCAAAAATAACAACACTTTTACTATGTGAAATACATTTGATATTTTCTTTGTAATGTGGTCTTTATTTTTTTATTTTTGGTTTTTCGAGACAGGGTTTCTCTGTGTAGCCCTAGCTGTCCTGGAACTCCCTGTGTAGACCAGGCTGGCCTCAAACTCAGAAATCCACCTGCCCAAGTGCTGGGAATCAAAGGCGTGCGCCACCACTGCCCAGCTGTGATGTGGTCTTTATTTTTAAAATCACGGGGAGAAAGAGATGAGAAAATCCAAGTTTGCTCTGATCTTAATAGCCTCTGATCTTCCTACTGGCCAGAGAACAAACACCATCTCTACTGAGGACTGGAGCCTCCTTGGTCCATCACGAGAGGATGAGAGGCCAAGGGTGGTGGCTTTCTCCTCCTTCTCCTCCTCTTTTTTTTTTTTTTTAAAGATTTATTTATTTAATTATATGTAAGTACACTGTAGCTGTCTTCATACACTTTTTCTTCTCGCTCTGGCCCTGCTTGCTTGCTGTAGCTGTCTTCAGACACCCCAAAAGAGGGCATCAGATCTCTTTACGGGTTGTCGTGAGCCACCATGTGGTTGCTGGGATTTGAACTCTCGATCTTCGGAAGAGCAGTGGGCGCTCTTAACCGCTGAGCCATCTCTCCAGCTCCCCTCCTCTTCTTCTTGATAGAATCTCACCACAGGGTCCTAGCCAGTAATATACTATGTAAATCAGAGTGGCCTCCAACTCAGAGATCCATCAGCCTCTGCCTCCCGAGTGCTAGAAGACTCCTTTTTTGAATGGAAAAAAATGTTTTTCATACAATATATTCTGACTATGCTCTCCCCCTCCCCCGACTACTCCCCCCCATATTCCATGCCCTTTTCTCTCTCTCAATAGATTTGTCAACTTTAGTTTCTGTTTTCACATATTGAGTTTATTTTTGTTGGGAGTCTCCTGGAATGAATGGCATGTGCCACGATGCCAGACCCCAAAAGCGTGTCCAGACCTTCACCGACTTACACTCCGCCACAAACAAGAGGAGGCGGCAACGTGAAGGGGCAGCCACTGAAAGCTCCTAACACGTCAGGCCTTGTGCACAAGTTAACAGTAGGGCAAACAGAGTAAGATCAAGAGTTCAAGACCTGTGTGGGTTACAAAATGAGCTCAAGGTCAACCCAGGCAACCCTGTCTTAAGGAGGAAAACAGCTTGCTTAGCATGGGCAAGGCCTTTAGTTCAATTCCTAGTACTGGAAAAAAAGAACAAAACCCCAAACCAAACCTAAAGTAGTCCTGAGCTGGTAGGTAACATCCCAGAGTTTGTGAGCAAAGAGTAACTAGTTTTTCCAGATAAGTACATTATTCAGAACACAGAGAGAGAGAGAGAGAGAGAGAGAGAGAGAGAGAGAGAGAGAGAGAGATGTATACCTGCACATATGCACACATAAGAACACATACTAAAATATATATTTAAATATACAATATTATATATAATATATGCTAAAATATATATTTACATATACAATATTCTATATTGTATATATGCTGTATATATTGTATATATGTGTGTATATATATATTATATATTATCTATCTACTCAAATATATATTATATATACAATTATACATTATATAATATAAATTATATATTTTATATATACTCAAATATATATTATATATATACAAATATACATTATATAATATAAATTATATATTTTATATAGATTTACATATATAGGACATAGGATATATGTGACATTATATATTTATACATATTTATTATTTATATAATATATATAATTATAAATTATATATAGTATATTAAATATATGTATATGATATGCAACCATTTATTTGTATGGATAACATTACGTTGGTTTTCATATGTCTCAGAGAAGTCTCCCACATAGGGGGTGATTGTTGTCTACATTATCATGTTCATTTCACCAGAGAAAGCTGAGGTAGATATATTAGTGGATAAAGTAAGCTATTTAATATATGCATCACCTATTATGCCTACTGTGTGTGCTAAGTATCTTAAAATCTACTTTTAGTAACTTTTTTTTCTTTCTCCCCCCCGCCCTGCGCCCCCACCCTCCCCCACAGGATTTCTCTGTGTATCCCTGGCTGTCCTGGAACTTGCTCTACAGAGCAGGCTGGCCTCAAACTCAGAGATCCCCCG
>JAPYYD010003438.1:0-14152 GCA_028551405.1 Uromys caudimaculatus
CCTGTAATTCTTTAATGTATTTTTGAATTTCCTCTTGAAAGGCTTCTCGTTGTTTATCCCTGTTCTCTTGTATTTCTTTAAGGGTGTTATTCATTTCTTTCTTAAAGTCTTCTGTCATCCTCATGAGAAATAATTTTAAATCTGAGTCTTGCTTTTCTGGTGTGTTGGGATATCCAGGGCTTGCTGTGGTGGGAGAGCTGGGTTCTGATGGTGCAGAGTACTCTTGGTTTCTGTTCTTTATGTTCTTGCCCTTGCCTTTTGCCATCGTGTTGACTCTGTTGTTTGTTGATCTTACTCTGTCTGGTTGTGGCTTGCCCCTCCTGCAGGTCTTTGTGTCAGTACTCCTTGAAGACCAGTTCTCTCTGAGAGGAATTTGGGTTTGGAGAGCTGTGGCACCGGGTCTGATCTCAGTCCCTGTGTCTCTCAGGTTCGGGCAGTTCCTGGTGAGCTGTGGGGCGTGTCTTTGGCCCTCTCCTGGCTTTTCCGAGCTCCTGAGAGGGATCTTTGTCCAGGTGCTAATTTTCTATGGAGACCTGTGGCCAAGCTGAGGTTCCCGGCCGCCGCCGGAAGTTGCTGTCCCTCAATCTCTGTGACCCACAGAAACTGGGCTCATTTTGCCCCTGCTCGGGGCTTTTCTGTGTTCCTGGGAGAGAAAATTTTCTCCCGGAGCTGCTTGACTATGGAATCATAGTGTTCCAGGCAAAAGTTTCCTGCCTCAGCCGCCCGCAGTTGGGATCCAGGGGGGTTTCTAAGCCCGCCTACCTCAGTCCCTGAGTCTCGCGGGTTCGGGTCAGTTCCTGGTGAGCTGTGGGGCGTGTCTTTGGCCCTCTCCTGGCTTTTCCAAGCTCCTGAGAGGGATCTTTGTCCTGGCACTAATTTGCTATGGAGCCCTGTGGTCCAAGCTGATTTTCCTGGCCGCCACCGGAAGTTGCTGTCCCACAGAAAACTATTAAGCCATGGAGAATAGGTTGCTCCAATTCCCACCATTTGTTAGCATTGTAATCTCCAAATGCGTTCATCGATAAGACATTTGTGTGTCATGTTCAACTAATATTAGATCTGTAAATATTTTACATTCTCCACAGCCATAATAGGATTAGATAATAACTTGGCCATTATCTTCATGAGATGGTCTGCTTGGGATTAATCTATTCCAAATTTTCCCGTACAGACAAGGCCTAGGAAAACTTATTTTAGGAAAAATTTCTCCTGTTAATATGTTGTTTCTGTTATTACTAACACAAACAAAAATCAATATGTATTAGCCCACAACTTTTGAGCAGGTCTCTGTAGATCTTCAAATATGTTTTCTTCTAGTTATGCTATATAGAAAAATGGATTAACTCTTAAGTTTAATCATGGTCCTAGAAGAGTTCCTAAAATCATATCAGGGATTATTAAGCTCTTTTATAGTGGGTCTGTGTACTGTTATATCTTTCATCACCTTTGTCCAAGTTGATACTTTTCTTTATGAAATGTTAATGTCTTTCACATTTTTCTGCCAATGAAGAAGGTCAGGCAAAGGGAACAAGCAGTGTGATATTTAGCAAAATTGACATAGGGCAAGGAAGACTTTTCCCCAAGATGTTACTTCCACATGGGTGAGCTTGGACCTCTCAATACTCCTTCTATCTTATATGGTGGTTAATTCAGCTTGTGGGTGACTCTTATCCTGATACCCTGCCCATAGCAGCCATATGGTCTGTGAGTCTTACCGTGGATATTCCAAGATTTATTCCTAATATTGACTTATCAATGAGTACATAACCTCTGTTCTCTATTTTGATGTGTAGTCATTGTTTTTAATACCTGAGTAGTTCTCAATTGTGTGAATGTTCTGCATTGTCTGTAAACATTCCATTGTTGAGGAACATCTGCGTGGTTTCTAGCTTCTGTCTTTCATATATAAGTTTTCTGGGAACATAGGGCAACATGTGTCCATGTTATATGTTTGAGTATCGTTTGAGGTGGAATATCAGGGTCATATTGATTTGCATTTTCCTGATGACAAAAATGTTGAACACTTCTTTATGTGCTTCTTGGCCATTTGATATTCCTCAGTTGATAATTCTTTGTTTGACTCCATACCACATTTTTAATAGGGTTAGTTTTCTCTTCAGAATCTAGCTTCTTGAGTTCTTTCCAAATATTGGATATTAGAACTCTATCAGAAGATGAGAGGAGGAGAGATCTCAATCTAAAGGTTGCCATTTCTTCTTTATGATATTGTCCATTGCCTTATAAAAGCTTTTCAATTTTATGAGACTGTATTTGTCCATAGTTGATCTTAGAGCCTGGGCCATTGTTCTTCTTTTCAGGAGATGTGCTCCAATGCCAATGAGGTTTAGGCCTTACCAACTTTCTCTATTATTAGATTCATAAGTGTGTATCAGTACAGGATGGGAACCTGGGGGTATGTAACAGAAGTCCCAAATGCCCAGGAAGCAAGAATCTTCCAGGATCCAGAGTGGATGACATTAGCTGAAATACTCAACAAAGGAGAGAAAGAACCTATACAAACCATATCCAAAGTTTAGGCACAGCCCCCAGTTGAGGAATGGGGTCACACACACACACACACACACACATCTCAAATATTTTAATGCAGAATGGCTTCTGTCTAAAGGAAACAGAGGGACAAAGAATGGAACAGAGACTGAAGGAATGGCCATCCAGGGACTGGAAAACAAGGGGATCCATCCTGTATGCAGCCACAGAATGCAGACCCTATTCCTGATACAAAGATGTGCTTGCTGAACAGGATCCTACTATAACTTTATCCTGAGAATCTCTTCAGAAGCATGTCCAGTAGAGATGAAGATGCTTGTAGCCAACCATTGGACTGAGTATCTGAACCTCAATGGAGGAGTTCAGGGAAGTCATGAAGGGGTAGAAGGGGTTTGCAATCTCAGAGGAAGAACAACAATATCAACCAATTAAATTCCCCAGAACTCCCAGGTACTAAACCAACAATCAAATAGGACCCAAGGAGGGATACATAGCTCTAGCTGAATATGTAGCAGAGGATCTGACATCAATGGTCATGGAAGTCCTTGGTCCTATGAAGGCATGATGATCCAGTGTAAGAGGATGCTAGGGCAGTGATGTGGGAGTAGGAAGTTGGGTGGGTGAGCTCCCTCATAGTAGAAGGTGGCAAGATGGATGAGGTAGGGGTTTTAGTTGAAAAAGCCCTGGAAAGTTGACAACATCTGAAAAGTAAATAAATGAAGTAACCAATTTTTAAAAAGAAAAAACTGAAGAAAATAAAACAATATCCCTTTGTTCTTTTTTCCTTGGAACCAGTGTCTAAAAATTCTATTGTCTAAGAACTTAACTTTTGGTTCTAAGCATCAAAATCCAAGGTTTGATATCATCAATATATGGGATAAGTGCAAAATTTATAAAGACATGTATGATTGTGAAGGTGATTGAGAAATGAGTGAAAACATCTATGTGATAGCCAATGATTTCTTAATAAAAGGTAAGAGAACATTTCAACACTAATCTTATATGTCCTTGTGATGGAGCAACAGACAACTTGAGACAAGAAACCAGAGCCCTAATCCCAGGTCATTTGTTGCAGTTTCCTGGAAGGAACCCCTCTCAACCAAGATTATACTCCTCAACATGGCCTACTCTTGCAATGAAGCCAGAAACAGACTGAATTGCTCAGCCTGGTAAAAATAAAAGCCAGTCATCACAGGGAAGCCAGGAAATTCATTCTCACACTCCTTATCATGGAAACTATCAAGGGCCATCCCCACATGGTCGCCAGAAAAAGAAGAGAATTCGAAAACCTGGTAACCAACAAGGCCCAACAGAGGCCCTCAGTAGAACCAGCCACCTCAGACTAGAAATCAATTAGTCCCATTAATACCTACCTGAGGGGGGATTCCTAACAGACCTTATCTGGGCAAATATTCTCAGACATCAAGATTACATTGTCAGATAGGTTGTGAATTTATTCTTCTTTAAACTTCAACTCCAGTAATTTTGAAAATACAATATATGGCCAATCAGCCTTAAACACATTGATGATACATACTTTGTGGTCTTAATACCATTTGGATATTCTGTGGTGGCACAGGAAATTTATTTTTTGTGAACTACTCAAGGTACTGTGTGTTTGAGGAACAACATTCAGCCGTGTTTTACATCATTATTGTTGTTGACTTTTTCAAAATTAACAATGTTTTTCCTAAATTCTAAGACTTCCTACCTCAGGCCAGCAGCAGCACCCTTTATAGTTCAAAAGGGCCTCTTAGTGTCTCTGGGACAAGAGACCATAATGCTTTGCTGTTAACGGTTATTTGCAATTTTAGTATGCACATATATTTGTATGTGCCCCAAAAGAGGGAAAAATATAGTCTTATTGGAAAAGTAGGCCTTTATTTAAATGTTAATGTTATATGTCATCATCTCCCCTCAAGTTCCACTTCAACAGTAATTAATTCTTTTCATCATTCTATTAGAAACACACACAGACAACATGGCTGTATTCTTTAATTTTATGTGTATAATAAGCTACACTTCATTCTTAAATAGGGAGATATTCACAATTTTCATAGAATCAACACATTTGTGTTGATTATTTTGGTGTTTTGGTTTTTCCAGTAGTAAACCATTTCCCTATGTGGCTCTGCTGTCATTGACTAGCTAATCCCTTGTTAGTGGACCTTCAAACTGGCTGGTGTCTTTATTAGTATAGCACTTGTCTTTGTAACCATCTTTCTGAGTATGTCATACAATCTGTAATAACCTTTTTGAGAATAGAAGTTAGTTTTGTTTAGGCCTCTCTGACTTCATAATTGCTGTGTGTCCAATGATGGCCTTGAGTTCCTAGTTCTTCATGCCTACAGTCTCTGAGTGCTGTGATTATAGGCATATGTCATTGTCACAAGGTTATGTGAAGTGTTTTCTAATAATGCTAAATCAATATAACCAATAAAATATGTTTTCTTTATATTATCAGCCACAATCCAAAGAGTATAATATGTGATGTAATTCCCAAATACCAGCTTTGTCATCTGCGGAGTCCTTGCTTAGAGCTTTTGACAGGAGTGGGACTAGATCCTGATGGGACAGCAGCCACTGATTAGAGAAATTATTCAGTTATTCTTTGTCTAAGAAAACAGAGTTTAACTGATAGTGGCTGGCACTCCCTTTGTGCAGAGAAAAAGTCTGAACTCTTTTAACACCTTGGGACTTGTGAGAAAGAAAAACAGAAAATTCACACATACAAATACATAGACACATCCAATAAGTAAATGTAGTAAAGGCCTAGTTCATTAACTTCATATATTTCTATTCACATATATGCATGCATGCAGACTGATATTCAGGCAGATGGGCAGACATACATATTCATACAGAGAATAGACAAAGCAAAACACAGCAATATGGCTCTAAGAATTTTGCACATATACATATGCATATACCACATATGCACTTATACATTTGTGCACAAATACACACATTCCTTGTGGGTGAGTGGTACAGTATTCCAAAAAGCAGGATCCTAGCATTTCATAAATACATATATTACATATTTATATATACATAATTAATGGATGCAGCAATCTCCAACAAAACAATATATATATATATATATATATATATATATATATATGTATATATATATATATATTTACTCATTTATTCACATACAAACACACACAAACACTTATGCATATATTTTTTGATGTTTGGAGTAATGTTCAAAATCACTCTTACATAAATGTTAACCATAAAAATACATACAAATACATGTACATACACATACACGCACACACACGCACACACACACACACACACACACACACACACACACACACACACATATATATATATACTTGTAGGTACAAGGAATAAAGTTCCAACTTTATAGTTCATTTTTTCTTCCATAGCTGATACATCCCATCAATATCTTTCCAGTAGTGTACAATTACAATGTTTTATGCAAAATTGTGTTCCAGTTTTCTTCTAGTGAATGATTATGAAATGAAACATTATCTTCCCCAATTCCTTTACAAGTAATAACACCACATGATACAGGTAAAGAAAACAAATTATTCCCCCCAACTGCTGCACATTCAAAACTAAGCAACTAGTTATAGTTGAACAAAGATTGAGCATGCAAGGTGGTTTTCTCTTACTGGCTGGCAGCAATTTGCAGTCACAAAAAAGGTGAATTATTTCATTATTTAACTTTAAAATGAATCTCATAATAATCTTAAAAGAATCAGAAATCTTAAAAAAAGAATCCAGTCATTTCTACTCTACTCATCAGCAATTCCAATCAAATCATATCAGGAATCTTAGGACAACTGGGTATAAGAAGTCAATCATCAGTAAACCAGCCTGAGTGAGAGTCAGGTTAATCAATACAGGCAATGTTCTTTTTCTCTGACCACAAAACATCCCTTGTTTAACTAATAAGACTGTGGTTTTTTGAACTTGAGTTGTTCCCTAAAATTTTCTGTATCAGAGGCAGTAGTAAATTCATCTTAACCCACCTTCAGTATCAATTTTATTTTTTCAAATGTTTTGTAATGGTTGTGGTGATAGCTCACAATCTACATCTCTAAGTTCATTCCTTCTTGAGCAAAAATACTGAAAGAGATTAAGTACTGTCATTATGAGCTGGAGATATATAGCCCAGTGAGGGGACTGGAAACCCCATTAGAGCTTTCATACAATTTTTAGTTTAAGGGAGCTGTGAAGGCCACAGGCAGAGCAGAATTCCACAACAGCATGAAGTCCTCAGGACACTTAATTTTTGGGGTTATGCCTTAACCAAGGCACACCCCCTTGTGCCTGTGCTAAGGGATAGGCAGCATTCAAAGAGTTCTAAAGCCATTTGTCAATCCTTCCGCATGGCCCATAGCATGTAATTGACAAGAATGAACAAAAGGAAGAAATAGAGAAGTGCCATGAATAGAGAATGCAAAAAGACTTGGACTTGTATCTACATTGGTTACAGATGCCTTAAAATGATGAGAAACTTCTTAATATACTTTATCTATAAGTTCCTTTTGTGGTTGATACTTTCAGAAAATGTGTATGAAGACAATGTTGCCCTTGCCCCCATTTCATCTCGAATAATATGATCATAGTTTCTCTTTGCAATACCAATAGTATCATAAGAATATCATTTCTGACTCAATCTCTATCTATGTAATTTATTTAGTATGCAGTTTGAGTATCCTTGACATAGTTTATGAGCACTGAAGAAATCACTGAATTTTCTGCATTTTGATTTACCTACATCCATGAACTTGCTGCCACTGTACACACAGTTGATTAACTTCTATGACAAATACAGTTTGTATATACAAATTACATATTTGTATATGTATACCATATATACATATAATAAAAATTACCTTTACGTATGTTATACATACGCATGTACATTGTCTTTAATGATGTATGTATATTATATACATATATATGCATAACATTCATTTTTTAACTGATATTTTCATACAGTTAGAGAAACCAAATCTATAGTATAATTTTAAAGGTATTTTAGAAACAGGAAAACTTTTAATATTTTTAAAATAATGGATTACATTTTCTTGGGTTTTAATGTATTTTTGCTTATCATGTTCCTGTTATCCACTGTATACTTTCCCCTTTATGTTCTCCTAATGTGCATGGAATATATATTCAGCATTTTTAGTAAACCTACATAGATTCCATTTGGAGGTAATATGATAGATTTTAAGAGATAAATTTTTTTCAAGTCTTTCTAAAATGATTTTTAAGCTTACATTTTTTTTCTTTCCCTGACTCCCAATATAACTGAAAATCAATAACTTTGATAATACTGTAATATGGGGCAGATCTGGTTCTTAGGAATCAGTTTATTTTACTTCTGTAAATTTGACATCGCAAAGAGCATAATTAATTTATCAGGTTTTTTAACAAGGGGAAAAATTCTTGTGATATTCTAAAATCCTTAGAGCACTCTTTCAATACACGCTTGAGTACTTAATTAGAACTTGATTCATGAAGATGTTAAAGGAATCTGGTTAATGAACCATTGAATTATGGTTTTGAAGATGGTTAAGAACACTTGCTACTCTTGCAGAGGATACAGGTTTGGTTCCCAGCATCCACAGAGCAACAAACAACTGGCTTTAACCCCAGGTTCAGAAAATTTGGGGTCCCTTTCTGGCCTCGACATGACATGTATTCATGGAATGCCCATACACACATTCAGGCAAAGATTTCTAAGCATAAATTAAAATAAGCTTTTAAAAGCATATGACTTCCAAAATCGTAGCTCACTATGAAGCAATACTCAAGTTAAAAAATATCAAGGGAATACCTATGAAGATATAAAGTGTTGAAACTTCTAAGTATGTCAATTTTGGGAAGGTTTACTTATACACTTGAGGATTTAATTTATGAAAACAAAGCATAAGACACTCTGGATATGGAAGACAGCATCTTAGTTTCCAAATCTGTTGGTTCTTTTTGTTTTGTAAAATAGCATTATTCCAAAAATACTTTTCTATATTAGCCAGTTTATATTCATATGCAATATTTTTATATGAACCATCGTTTTAGCTGATGAATAATTATACTGAAATCTTACAAAGTTTAGTACATATGTCATCTGTCTATTATCATCCTTCTGTTTTTATTCATAATAGTAGAATCATCTTATATTCTCACCACTCCTGAGGTATAGAATGATAAGGGTTAAAATTATCTGTGCCCTATTGAAATACCCCGAGTACAGAAAATTAAAGAGGAAAACAAAGAAAAGGCAGTAATATCTTCCTTCATAAATAGATCTGGTTTTCTTCCATCTGTTTAGGTTCTGTTATTTTATAACTCCAAATTGTGGAACAATTATTAATTTTATTTAGCAGAAAATCCCACTTCGTTTATTTTTTTCCCAAGCAAATACATCATAGATAGCCTTCCGGGAAAGTAAACTGATATTTTTGAAATGCAGAATTTTTCTTCTCTTTTGTATGTTTAGTTTCATTGTATGCATTACAAGTTTTATCTTGTTAAATTTATTTCATGAAAAACGTTTCCATAAAGAAAAAATTAGTGTGTTACAGAACTTTTTTGTATGTACACAATAGTCTTTGGGTTCTGTGGTAGTTTGAATAAGAGTCTCTTCAGAGTTTTATATAAATTTTTAGAAGAACCAATTATTGTTCATTGTGTCTTTGTTATTAACTTCTACAGACATCCCATAAAAACTCTGCATGCACCTCACCCATCCTCCTGCAGGAAGAACAGGAGTGATTTCAGTGTAGCTTTTTTTTTTCTTTGTTTATATTTCAAATGTTATCACCTTTCCTGGTTCCCGCTCCCTGGAAAACTCCTATCCCACTCCACACCCCATTATTTGATGAGGGTCTTCCCCACCCACCCACCCACTCCTGCCTCTCTGCCCTGGCATTTGCTTACACTGGGGCATTGAGCTTTCATAGGAACAAGGGCTTCTCCTCCCTTTGATGCCTGACAAGGCCATCCTCTGCAACTTATGCAGCTGGAACCATTGATCACTCCGTGTGTACTCCTTGATTGGTGGTTTAGTTCCTGGGGGCTCTGAGTGTCTGGTTGTTTGATATCATTGTTCTACCTTTCCGATTGCAAACCCCTTCACCTCCTTCAGTTCTTTCTCTAACTTCTCCATTGGGGACCCCGTTCTCAGTCCAATGGTTGGCTGTGAGCATCCACCTCTGTAGTAGTCAGGCTTTGGCATATTTTCTCAGGAGACAGCTATAACAGGCTTCTGTCACCAAGCACTTCTTGGCATCCTCAATGATGTCTGATTTTGGTGTCTGTAGATGAGATAAATCCCCAGGTGGGACAGTCTGTGGATGAACTTTCCTTCAGTATTGCTCTACACTTTGTCTCAATATTTCTTCCTATAAGAATTTTCTTCTCTTTTCATGAAGGAGCCAAGTATCCACATTTTGTTATTACTTTTTCTTGAGCTTTATATGGTCTGTGAACTGCTTTATGGGTATTCCAAGCTTTTGGCCTAGTATCCACTTATTAGTGAGTGCGTACCATTTGTGTTCTTTTGTGATTTGGTTGGGTTACCTCACTCAGGATGATATTTACTACTTCCATGCATTTGTGTAAGAATTTTATGAAGGCATTGCTTTTAAGAGCTAATGAGTAATCCATTGTGTAAATGTACCACATTTTCTGAATCTTTTCCTCTGTTGAAGAACATATGGGTTCTTTGCAGCTTCTGGGTTTTATAAATATGGCTGCTATGAACATAATGGAGCATATGCACTTGTTATATGTTGGAGCAGCTTTGGGCTATATGTCCAGGAGTCATATAGCTGTTTTCTCAGGTAATACTGTCTCCAATTTTCTGAGGAACTACCAGACTGATTTCTAGAGAGGTTGTTACAACTTGAAATAGCACAAAAAATGGAGGAGTCTTCCTCTTTTTCCACATCCTCACCAGCAACTACTGTCACCTGAGGTTTTGATCTTAGCCATTCTGACTGGTGTGATGTGGAATCTCACAGTTGTTTTGACTTGACTTTCCCTGATGACTAAGGATGTTGAACTTTTCTTTAGGTGCTTCTTGGCCATTCGATATTCCTCAGTTGAGAATTAGTTGTTCAGCTCTGTACCCGATTTTAAAATAGGGTTATTTGGTGCTCTGTCATTTCACTTCTTATGTTCTTTTATATGTTGGATATTAGGTCTCTACTGGATGTATATTGGTAATGATCTTTTCCCAATATATTCGTTGCCTTTTTGTCCTATTGACAGTGTCCTTTGCCTTGGAGAAGGTTTGCAATTTTTTGAGGCCCAATTTGTCAATTCTTGACTAGAGCATAAGCCATTGATATTCTGTACCTGTAATTTTCCCCTATGTCCATGTGTTCAAGGCTCTTCCCCACTTTTTCTTCTATTACTTTCTTTTTAATCTGCTTTTACATGGATTTCTTTGTTCCACTTGAATGTAACCTTTGTGCAGGGAGATAAGAGTGACATATTTGTATTCTACATGCTGACTTCCTGTTGAACCAACACTATTGAAATTGCTGTCCTTTTTTTTTTTTTAACTAGATGGTTTTAGCTCTATTGTCAAAGATCAAGTGACTATATATCTTCAATTCTATTCCATTGATATATTTGCCTGTTTTTGTATCAATACCATGTAGCATTTATCACTATTGCTCTGTAATACAGCTTGAAGTCAGGGGTGTTGATTTCCCCAGAAATTCTTTTATTGTCGAGAATACTTTTCACTATCCTGATTTATTTGTTATTCTGAATGAAATTGCAAATTTCACTTTCTAGCTCTATGAAGAATTGGGTTGTAATTTTAATGGGGGTTACATTGAATTTGTAGATTGCGTTTGGAAAGATAGTCATTTTTATCATATTAATCCTGCCAATCCATGTACATGAGAGATCTTTCCTTCTTCTGAGATATTCAATTTCTTTCTCCAGAGAATTGAGGTTATTGCTACACAGATCTTTCACTTGCTTGGTTAGAGTTACACCAAGCAATTTTATATTATTTGTGACTATTGCGAATGCTGTCATTTACCTTATGTCTTTCTCAGCCTGTTTATCCTTTGAGTAGAAGAAGCCTGCTGATATGTGTGAGTAATTTTATGCCCAGGCACTTTGCTGAAATTCGTTGACACGTTTAGATGTTCTCTAGTGGAATTTTTGGGGTCACATAGTATACTATGGCATCATCTGCAAATAGTGATATTTTGATTTCCTTTTTCAAATTTGTATCCCTTTGACCTCCCTTTGTTACCTTATTGCTCTAGCTAGGACTTTGAATACTATATTGAATAGGTAAGGAAAGAATGGTAAGCCTTCTTTAGTCCCTGATTTTAGTGGGATTTCTTTATATTTCTATCCATTTAGTTAGATGTTGGGTACTGGTTTTCTGTATTATTGCTTTTACCAAGCTTATGTAAGGGCCTTTAATTCCCGATCTTTCCAAGACTTTTCAAATAAAGGGCTGTTGAATTTTGACAAATGCTTTCTCAGCATCTAATGACAAGATCATGTAGTTTCTTTTCTTTGAGTTTGTTTATACAGTGGTTTACACTGATTGATTTCCATATATTGAACCCTCCGTCAATTGCCAGAGTGAAGCCTACTTTAATGTGGTGAAAGATGGGTTTGATGTATTTTTGGATTCCGTTTGCAAGAATTATATTGAATATGTTTGTATTGATATTCATAAGGGAAATTGGTCTGAAGTACTCTTGCTTTGTTGGTTTTCTTTGTGGGGGTATTACCATTACTGTGGGCTGCATAGATAGAACTGGGTATTGTTCCTTCTCATTCTATTTTGTGTGGTTATTTGAAGAGTATTGGTATTAGGTCTTTTTTGAAGGTCTGATAGAATTCTGCAGTAAACCCATGTAGTCCTGGCTTCCTTCCTTCCTTCCTTCCTTCCTTCCTTCCTTCCTTCCTTCCTTCCTTCCTTCCTTCCTTTCTTTCTTTCTTTCTTTCTTTCTTTCTTTCTTTCTTTTTTTCTTTCTCTTTTTTACATTGGGAGAATTTTAGTTATTTCTTCTATATCTTTAGGGGTTATGGTATGTTTAAATGATTTATCTGATCCTAATTTAATTTGGGTATTAGGTATCTGTCTAGAAAATTGCCCATTTCATCCAGATTTTGAAGTTTTGTTGGCTACAGGTTTTATTAGTAGAATCTGATGATTTTTTTATTTTCCACTCTTTCTGTTGTTGTATCTCCCTTTTCATTTCTGATTTTGTTAATTTGGATACTAATTCTGTAACCTCTGATTAGTGTGGCTAGGGGTTTATCTTGTTGATAGTCTCAAATAAATAGCTACTGGATTTGATGATTCTTTGTATAGTTCTTTTTGTTCTACTTGATTGATTCCAACCCTCTGTTTGATTATTTCCTGCTGTCTGCTACTGCTGATATATTTGCTTCTTCTGATTCTAGAGCTTTCAGGGTGCTATCAAGCTGCTAGTGTATGCTTTCTATAGTTTCTTTGTGGAGGCACTTAGAGCTATGAGTTTTCCTCTTAACACTGCTGTCATTGGGTCCCATAAGATTCTGTATGTTGTGTCTTCATTTTCTTAAATTATAGAGTCTTTAATTTCTTTCTTTCTTAACCAAGTTATCATTGAGAAGAGCATTGTTCAACTTCCATGTGTATGAGGGCTTTCTGTTCTTTATGCTGTTATTGTAAACCATCTTGTTCTATGGTGATGTGATAGGATACATGGGATTATTTCAATCTTCTTGTATCTGTTGAGAGTTTGTTACCAATTAAGTGGTCAATTTTGGAGAAGGTACCATGAACTTCTGAGTAGAAGGTATATTCTTTTGTTTTAGGATGAATTGTTCTATAGTGATCTGCTAATTCCATTTGGTTTATAACTTCTGTTAGATTTACTGCATCTCTGTTTAGATTCTGTTTCCATGACCTTTTCATTGATGAGAGTGGGGTGTTGAAACCTCTCACTATTGTTGTGTGAGGTGCAATGTGTGCTTATCTTTAGTAAATTATCTTTTATGAATGTGGGTGCCCTTGCATTTGGAGCATAGGTGTTCAGAATTGAGAGTTTTTCCTTTGATGAGGATGAAGTGTCCTTCCTTAAGTTTTTTGACAAGTTATGGTTGAAAGTTGATTTTGCTCTATAGTAGAATGGCTACTGCAGCTTCTTTCTTGTGACCATTTGCTTGGAAAAAATTTTACAGCCTTTTATTCTGAGGTATTGTCTGCCATTGGGACTGAGGTGCTTTTCCTGTATACACCAAAATGCTGATTGCTGTTTCCTTATCCAGTCTGTCAGTCTGTTTTTTATTGGGGAATTGTTTCCACTGATGCTCATATAGATTAAGGAAAAGTGATTGTAGCTTCCTCTTAGTTGTTTTATTTTGTTAGAGGTGCAATTTTGTTAGTTTGGTTATCTTCTTTTGGGTTTATTGAGAAAAGATTATTTCTTGCTTTTTCTAGGGAGTAGTTTCCTTCCTTGTGTTGGAAATTTCCATTTATTATTCATTGTAGGGCTGGATTTGTTGAAAGATATTGTGTAAATTTGTTTTTGTCATCGAATATCTTGGTTTCTCCATCTATGATAATTGCGAGTTTTGCTGGGTATAGAAACCTGGGCTCATATTTGTGCTCTCGGTATGA
>JAPYYD010003439.1:0-14150 GCA_028551405.1 Uromys caudimaculatus
CATAAATATACAAGAAGCTTACAGAACTCCAAACAGATTGGACCAGAAAAGAAATTTGTCCCGTCACATTATAGTGAAAACACCAAATACACAAAACAAGGAAAGAATATTAAAAGCAGTAAGGGAAAATGGTCAAGTAACATACAAAGGCAGACCTATCAGAATTACACCTGACTTCTCACCAGAGACTATGAAAGCTAGAAGATCCTGGGCAGATCTCATACAGACCCTAAGAGAACACAACTGCCAGCCCAGGCTGCTATACCCAGCAAAACTCTCAATTACCATAGATGGTAAAAGCAAGATATTCTTTGACAAAGCCAAATTACACAATATCTTTCCACCCATCTAGCCCTACAAAGGATAATAGATGAAAAACAACAACACAAGGAGGGAAACTACACCCTAGAAAAAGCAAGAAAGTGATCTTCTTTCAACAAACCCAAAAAAAGAAAGCCACACAAACACAAAAATAACATAAAAAATAACAGGAAGCAACAATCACTATTCCTTAATATCTCTTAACATCATTGGACTCAATTCCCCAATAAAAAGACATAGACTAACAGACTGGATACATAAACAAGACCCAGCATTTTGCTACATACAGGAAATGCACCTCAGTGTCAAAGACAAACACTACCTCAGAATAAACAGTTGGAAAACAATTCTCCAAGCAAATGGTCCCAAGAAACAAGCTGGAGTAGCCATTCTAATGTAGGATAAAATCAACTTTCATACAAAAGTCATCAAAAAGATAAGGAAGGACACTTCATACTCATCAAAGGAAAAATCTACCAAGAAGAACTCTCAATTCTTAACAACTATGCTCCAAATGCAAGGGCACCCACATCCATAAAAGAAACTTTACTAAAGCTCAAAGCATACATTTCACCCCAAACAATAATAGTGGAAGACTTATCCAACTCTCATCAATGAACAGATCTTGGAAGCACAAACTAAAGAGACACAGTGGAACTAACGGATGTTATGGACCAAATGGATTTATCAGATATCTATAGAAGATTTCATCCTAAATCAAAAGAATATACCTTCTTCTCAGCACCTCATGATACCTTCTCCAAAATTGACCATATAATCGATCAGAAAACAAACCTCAACAGATAAAAGAAGATTGAAATAATCCCATGCCTCCTATCAGTTCACTACAGATTAAGGCTGATCTTCAATGGCAACAACCACAACAGAAAGCCCACATACACATGGAAACTGAATAATGCCCTACTCAATGATAACTTGAACAAGGAAGAAATAAAAAAATAAATTAAAGACTTCCTAGAATTTAATGACAATGAAAGTACAACATACCCAAACTTATAGGGCACAGTGAAAGCAGTGTTAAGAGGAAAACTCATAGCTCTAAAGCGTCCAAAAAAGAAACTGGGGAAAGCATATACTAGCAGCTTAACAGCACGCCTGAAAGCTCTAGAACAAAAAGAAGCTAATACACCCAAGAGGAGTAGAAGGCAGGAAATAATCAAACTCAGGGCTGAAATCCACCAGGTAGAAACAAGAAGAACTATACAAAGAATCAACAAAACCAGGAGCTGGTTCTTTGAGAAAATCAATAAGATAGATAAACCCTTAGCCAGATTAATCAGAGGGCACAAAGACAGTATCCAAATTAACAAAATTAGAAATGAGAAGGTAGATATAAGTCTCAAAACAAACAAAAAAAAAGAACAGATTCTGGGGAAATTCAAAAAATCATCAGATCCTACTACAAAAACCTATGCTCAACAAAATTGGACAATCTGGATGAAATGGACAATTTTCTAGACCGATACGAAATACCAAAGTTAAGTCAGGATGGGATAAACCATCTAAACAGTCCCATAACCCCTAAAGAAATAGAAGCAGTCATTAAAAATCTCCCAACCAGAAAAATCCCAGGACCAGATGGGTTTAGTGCAGAATTTCTATCAGTCCTTCAAGGAAGACCTAATATGAATACTCTTCAAACTATTCCACAAAATAGAAACAGAAGAAACACTACCCAATTAATTCTATGAAGCCACAATTACACTGATACAAAAACCTCACAAAGACCAAACAAAAAAGAAAACTTCAGACAAATTTCCCTTATGAATATTGATGAAAAAATTCTCAATAAAATTCTCACAAACCAAATCCAAGAACACATCAAAACGATCATTCACTACAGTCAAGTAGGTTTCATCCCAGGGATCCAGGGATGATTCAATATCCAGAAATCCATCAATCCATGTAGTCCACTATATAAACAAACTTAGAGAAAAAAATATGGTCATTTAGTTAGATGCTGAAAAATCACTTGACAAAATTCAACATCTCTTCAGGATAAAAGTCTGGGAAAGATCAGGAATTTACGGCCCATACCTAAACATAGTAAAACCAATATACAACAAACCAGTAGCCAACATCAAGCTAAATGGAGAGAAACTTGAAGCAATCCCACTAAAATTAGGGACTAGACAAGGCTTTCCTTTTTCTCCATATCTATTCAATATAGTACTTGAAATTCTAGCTAGAGCAAGTAGACAACAAAAGGAGGTCAAAGGGATACAAATTGGAAGGGAAGAAATCAAAATATCACTATTTGCAGATGATATGATCATATACTTAAGTGACCCTAAAAATTCAACCAGAGAACTCCTACAGCTGAAAAACAACTTCAGCAAAGTGGCCGGATATAAAATTAACTCAAACAAATCAGTAGCCTTCCTATACTCAAAGGATAAACAGGCTGAGAAAGAAATTAGGGAAATGACACCCTTCACAATAGTCACAAACAATATAAAGTATCTTGTTGTGACTCTAACCAAACAAGAGAAAGATCTGTATGACAAGAACTTCAAGTCTCTGAAGAAAGAAATCAAAGACGACCTCAGAAGATGGATAGATCTCCCATGTTCATGGATTGGCAGGATTAATATAGTAAACATGGCCATCATGCTGAAAGCAATCTACAGATTCAATTCAATCCCCATCAAAATTCCAAGTCAATTCTTCATAAAGTCAGAAAAAGCAATTCTCAAATTCATTTGGAATAACGAAAAAGCCAGGATAGCAAAATCTATTCTCCACAACAAAAGAACCTCTGGGTGAATCAGCATCCCTGACCTCAAGCTGTACTACAGAGCAGTAGTGATAAAAACTGCATGGTATTGGTACAGCGACAGGCAGGTAGATCAATGGAATAGAATTGAAGATCCCAAAATGAACCCAAATGCTTACGGTCACTTGACCTTTGACAAAGGAACTAAAACCATCCAATGGAAAAAAGACAGCATTTTCAACAAATGATGCTGGTTCAACTGGCGGTCTACCTGTAGAAGAATGCAAATTGATCCATTCCTATCTCCTTGTACAACTCTCAAGTCCAATTGAATCAAGGGCCTCCACATAAAACCAGATACACTGAATCTTATAGAAGAGAAAGTGGGGAAAAGTCTCGAACACATGGGCACAGGGGAAAAGTTCCTGAACAGAACACCAATGGCTTATGCTCTTAGATCAAGAATCGACAAATGGGACCTCATGAAATTGGAAAGCTTCTGTGAGGCAAAAGACACTGTCAATAGGACAAAATGGCAATCAACCGATTGGGAAAATAACTTTACCAATGCTACATCCAATAGAGGGCTAATATCCAATATATACAAAGAACTCAAGAATTTAGACTCCAGAGAACCAAATAACCCTATCAAAAAATGGGGAACAGGGCTAAACAGAGTATTCTGAGTAACCTCGAAGGGCTGAGAAACACCTAAAGAAATGTTCAACATCCTTAGTCATCAGGGAAATGCAAATCAAAACAACCCTGAGATTCCACCTCACAGCAGTCACAATGGCTAAGATCAAATACTCAGGTGACAGCAGATGCTGGTGAGGATGTGGAGAAAGAGGAACACTCCTCCATTCCTGGTGGGATTACAAGCTGGTACAACCACTCTGGAAATCAGTTTGGTGTACCCTCAGAAAATTGGACATAATACTTCCTGAGGACCCAGCTATACCACTCCTGGGCATATACCCAGATGATGCTCCAACATGTAATAAGGACACATGTTCCACTATGTTCATAGCAGCCATATTTATAATATTTATAATAGCCAGAAGCTGTGAACCTCCCAATGTCCCTCAGCAGAGGAATGGATACAGAAAATGTGGTACATTTACACAGTGGAATACTACTCAGCTATTGTTGTGGCTATTTCTGATTGTCAACTTGACTATATCTGGAGTGAATTACAATCCAGAATTAGAAGGCTCACCTGTGATCTAGATCTTGAGTCTGGAAGACACAAGTTTCAGGTGTGGTGGTACGCACACCTCTAATCTGGGACACACCTGCTGCTGGAGATCTACATAAGGACATTGGAAGGAGGAAGATTCAATCTTCTTTGCCTGCGAGCCGTGTGGGACTAAGCGACTGCTAGATCTTCAGGTTTTCATTCACAGCTACTGCTGACCATTGTTGGGGAGTTTGACTACAGACTGTAAGTCATTAACAAATTCCCTTACTATATAAAGACTACCTATAAGTTCTGTGACTCTAGAGAACCCTGACTAATACAGCTATTAAAACAATGACTTCATGAAATTCACAGTCAAATGGATGGAACTTGAAAATATTATCCTGAGTTAGGTATCTCAGTCAGAAAAGAATGAAAACGGTATGTACTCACTGGCAAGTGTATATTAGCCCAAAAGTTCGGAATACTCAAGATTCAATTCACAGCAACTGTTGGACTTTGCGTGGGGTCCCAGATGAAGGAATTGGAGAAGGGACTGAAGGAGCTGAGGGAATTTTCAGCCTCATGGAGGGAGCAACAGTGTCAACTGGCCTGAGCCCCCCTCCCCCGTGCTCCTGTAGACTGGACCACCAACCAAAGAATACACATGGAGTGACCCAGGGTGCAGACCACATATGTGACAGAGGAGGGCCTTGTTGGAAATCAGTGCGAGGAGAGGCCCTTGGGCCAGAAGGTGTTAGATACCCCAGTATAGCGGAATGCCAGGGAGGGAAGACAGCAGTGGGTGGGAGGGAAGACAGCAGTGGGTGGGAGGGTGGGTGGGAAAATACCCCCATAGAGGCAAGGTGAGGGGGGGATGGGTTAGGGGGTTTCCAAAGGAGAGACCTGAAAAGGGGAAAACATTTGAAATGTAAATAAAGTATCAAAAAAAGAAAGAAAGAAAGTATCACCCTTGGTGAGGTAACCCAATCACAAAAGAACATACCGCTGATAAGTGGATAGTAGCCCTAAAGCTCAGAATACTCAAGATACACTTCACAGACCTCATGAAGCTTAAGAAGAAGGAAGACCAAAGTGTGAGTGCTTTGGTCTTTCTTAGAAAGGGGAACAAAACACTCACGGGAGCAAATATGGAGACAAAGTGTAGAGCAGAGATTGAAGGAAAGGCCATCCAGAGACTGCCCCACCTGGGGATCCTTCCCATATACAGACACCAAACCCAGACACAGAGTCTCCTGAAAGGCTCTGCCAGAGCCTGACAAATACAGAGGCGGATGCTCGCAGCCAACCATGGGACTGAGCACGGGTCCTGGATGGAGGAGTTAGAGAAAAGATTGAAGGAGCTGAAGGGGTTTGCAACCCCATAGGCAGAACAACAATATCCACCAACCAGAGCTCCAGGGGCTAAACCACCAACCAAGGAGTACACATGGAGGGACCCATGGCTCCAGTCGCACACGCAGCAGAGAATGGCTTTGTCGAACATCAATGGGAGGAGAGACCCTTGGTCCTGCGAAGGCTCAATGCCCCATTTTAGGGGAATTCGAGGACAGGGAGGCAGGAGTGGGTGGGTGGAGGAACACTCTCATAGAAGCAGGGATGGGGGTGTTGAATAGGGGTTATCTGGGGGGAACCTAAAAAGGGAAACATTTGAAATGTTAATAAAGAAAATATCCAATTTAAAAAAAGAAAGAAAAATAATGTCATTTTTAGGGATAATGTGGTACAGATGACTTGAAAATTTTTGCATTGCTCAAAAGTTCTTACTTCAGAAGCAAACACATCTAACTATTATGAAGTGAATTCAAAATTAAGGATTTAATTTACTTGTTTAGATTATGCAAAATACAAAAGTATTGTCAATTCCCACTACTTGGCCATGTGGGAAAATTGAGTTAACTTCCTTCTTTCGTCCTAAAAATTCTTCTGGCATATGCCCAATGATGAAATAACTGCCAATCACGCAACTTAAAGCAAGAACAACGCTTGTAAACAAAGAAAGTACAAGCATTTCTAAATGTTCATTTGGAAATTTTCAAAAGGTTTCCGATTTGACAATTTTTCAATATGAACACAGGGTGGCGCTGCAGGCTAAGGTTTGTGAATAACCGCTTAAAGTTTCCTGGTCCTTTGTTGCAAGACAGCATTAAAAACACCGCCAGAAAACCTCTGAAGAAATACCGGACCCTGAATGGGTTTGGGCCTGAGTATAGTACATGAACAAAGATTCCTCCAGCCAAGAAAATAGAATTTAGCATTCAAGGCATTCAGAGGCTGCTGAACAATTGGATGTAAGCACTCCTGTTTCCACCATGGAGAAGCTGGGGAGAAATCATCTAAACAGGCAAGTGATTTCTTTCCTTTTTATGATGCTTTGGGATCAGGTTCTCATGGTGCCTACTCGGTACTCTGTTTTGGAGGAATCAGAGAGTGGCTCCTTTGTAGCCCATCTGGCCAAGGATCTGGACCTGGGATCTGGGGAGCTGGCTGCTAGGTCTGCACGGGTGGTGTCTGACTATGACAAACAGCAATTGATTCTGGATCCTGAGACTGGAGATTTGCTTCTGAGGGAGAAAGTAGACAGGGAAGAGCTGTGTGGCTCTGTGGATCCCTGTGTGCTGCATTTCCAGGTGTTCCTAGAAAAGCCAGTGAAGTTTTTTCAAGGAGAATTATTGATTCAGGACATAAATGACAACTCGCCAGAATTCCCAGATAAAGAATTGCTCTTGAAAATACTGGAAAACAGCCAGCCAGGCACACGGTTTTCATTGAAATTAGCTCAGGATTTGGACGTGGGCAGCAATGGCATTCAACAATACACAGTCAGCTCCAACTCTCATTTTCATGTCCTCACTCGAAATAATAGTGAAGGCAAGAAATACCCAGAGTTGGTGCAGGACAGAGCCCTGGACAGAGAGGAGCAGGCAGAGCTGAGCTTAACCCTCACAGCTCTGGATGGAGGATCCCCACCGAGGTCAGGAACAGCCCTGGTTCGAATCCTGATCATGGACATCAATGACAATGCTCCTGAGTTTGTGAACAGCCTCTATGAGGTGCAGGTCCTAGAGAGCAGTCCCCCGGACTCCCCAGTTGTGACTGTCTCAGCACGGGATGCAGATGCTGGCAACTTTGGAAGAGTTACCTATGGCTTGTTCCAAGCATCAGATGAAATCCAGAAAAGTTTCTCAATAAACGAAGTCACAGGAGAAATACGACTGAAAAAGGAATTGGATTTTGAAAAAACTGAATCCTATCGTGTAGAAATTGAAGCCACAGATGGAGGAGGCCTTTCTGGGAAGGGCTCTGTGTTGATAGAGGTGGTGGATGTGAACGACAATGCCCCAGAGCTGACCATATCTTCAATGACAAGCTCAGTCCCAGAAAATGCTCCAGAAACTGTGGTTGCTATCATTAGAATACGGGATAGAGATTCAGGAGAGAATGGGAAGATGATTTGTTCTATTTCAGATCATGTGCCATTCATTTTAAAACCCTCTTACAAGAACTTTTACACCCTGGTGACAGAGAGCTCTCTGGACAGAGAGAGCAGAGCTGAATACAACATCACCATCACAGTCACCGACCTGGGCACACCCAGGCTCACAACTCAGCACACCATAACAGTGCAGGTGTCTGACGTCAACGACAACGCCCCCGCCTTCACCCAAACCTCCTACACCCTGTTGGTCCATGAGAACAACAGCCCTGCTCTGCACATAGGCACCATCAGGGCCACAGACTCAGACTCTGGCTCTAATGCCCACATCATCTACTCGCTGCTGCCTCCCCATGATCCACAGCTGGCTCTCGACTCGCTCATCTCCATCAATGCAGACAATGGGCAGCTGTTCCTGCTCAGGGCGCTGGACTATGAGGCCTTGCAGGCCTTCGAGTTCCACGTGGCAGCCACAGACCAAGGCTCACCAGCGCTCAGCAGCCAGGCTCTGGTGCGTGTGCTGGTGATGGACGACAATGACAATTCGCCCTTTGTGCTCTACCCGTTGCAGAATGCCTCAGCACCCTTCACCGAACTAGTGCCCAGAGTGGCAGAGCCTGGCTACCTGGTTACAAAGGTGGTGGCTGTGGATCGCGACTCTGGCCAGAATGCCTGGCTGTCGTTCCAGTTGCTCAAAGCCACGGAGCCAGGGTTGTTCAGTGTGTGGGCACACAATGGTGAGGTGCGCACCACCAGGCTGCTGAGCGAGCGCGATGCGCCCAAGCACAGGCTGCTGCTGGTGGTCAAGGATAATGGAGACCCTCCGCGCTCTGCCAGCATCACACTGCATGTGGTGTTCGTGGATGGCTTCTCACAGCCCTACCTGCCACTGCCTGAGGTGGCACATGACCCTGCGCAGGATGATGGCGACTTGCTCACGCTCTACCTGGTTATCGCCTTGGCATCTGTGTCTTCTCTCTTTTTGTTGTCTGTGCTACTGTTCATTGGGGTGAGGCTGTGCAGGAGGGTGAGGGCAGCCTCTCTGGGTGACTGCTCCGTGCCTGAGGGCCACTTTCCTGGCCACCTGGTAGACATCAGCCATGCAGGGACCCTGTCCCAGAGCTACCAGTATGAGGTGTGTCTGACAGGAGACTCTGGGACTGGTGAGTTCAAATTCCTCAAACCCATAGTCCCCAACCTAATGGTTCAGGATACTGGAAGAGAAATTATGGAAAATCTTCACTGCAGAGATAGCTTTGTATTCAACTAAGTATGTATTTCCCCAAGTGATGTACAAATGTTTTCTTTTAAGAAATGACCTTGTTTCTTATGAAGTTTTCCACTAGTTTAACCTACTTATATCTTTAATAGTGCTGATAGTTTCCTTTTTTATTGGCATGAGCACATTAGGCTTTTAGTTGTACTAAGTATATTTTCTCCACATGTGAATATCTCTTAGTAATTAACACTTCCACAAGCATATATAATCAAAATAATATAAAATTTTTGAATATAAAATTATCTCAAAAAACACTTACATTTGCATATGTATTTGTGACATCTGCTCTTTCCATGAAATTTCATCTTATCAAAGGTAGATTGTTTAAAATTACTTATGGTGCCTGGATTTTTCTGTGTGACTAGAAAGAAGCATATGTTGTGTTCATTTCCAGTCTAAACGGCCTGAATAGCCAAGTCATGAAATTTAAAGTGTTTAACAATTTACACAAAGGTTGTGACATTTTTATTTGTGAGCATCATGCATGCTAGTAGTTTTATTTACTTGGTTGCACGTGTTCTGGAAGTACTACTGATACAGTTTTGAATTTTTATTTGACAAAATTTAAAGAGAAAGTGTAGTTTCTCATCCCATTTACTAAATAAAGCTTTTAAATCACTGGTTTGATATAATGTCTTTTAGTAATCTCAGAATTAGAATTATGTCCTATTCTTCTGAAAAGGAAAATTCAGGATTATTGAGTATATCACATGTATTCTTTTCTTTCTTCCTCATACAAAGAGTTCGAATTATGGTGTAGTGTGTGTGTGTGTGTGTGTGTGTGTGTGTGTGTGTGTGTGTGTGTGTTTTCCAGACCTTCTCCCACCTTTCAAATGAGGAAATTTCTCTCAAAGTTAGGAATGCTGTTTGATTCTGTTCATTAGATTTCAAAACTTTTCACTTTGCATTACTTGGTGTCTTTGGGTAAGTATTTGATTTGTTGGAGTTAGTTTTATATCTGGTCACTTTGCTGAAGTTGTTTATCAGCTGTAGCAGTTCTCTGGTGGAGTTTTTCGGGTCACTTAAGTATACCATCATATCATCTGCAAATACTAATATTTTGATTTCTTCCATTCCAATTTGTATCTCTTTGACCTCTTTTTGTTGTCTCATTGCTATAGCTAGAACTTCAAGTACTATATTGAATAGACAGGGAGAGAGAGAGCAGCCTTGTCTAGTCCTTGATTTTAGTGGCATTGCTTCAAGTTTCTCTCCATTTAGTTTGATGTTGGCTACTCATTTGTGTATATTGCTTTTCCCATGTTTAGTTATGGGCCTTGAATTCCTGATCTTTCCAAGACTTTTATCCTGAAGGGATGTTGAATTTTGTCAAATGCTTTTTCAGCATCTAATGAAAGGACCATGTGGTTTTGTCTGTGAGTTTGTTTATGTAGTGGATTACATTGATGGATTTCCGGGTATTGAATCATCCTGCATCCCTGCGATGAAGCCTACTTGATTGTGGTGAATGATAGTTTTGATGTGTTCTTGGATTCTGTTTGCAAGAATTTTATTGAGTATTTTTGCATTGATATTCATAAGGGAAATTGGTCTGAAGTTTTCTTTCTTTGTTGGGTCTTTGTGAGGTTTTATTATCAGTGTAACTGTGGATTCATAGAACAAACTGGGTAGAATTCCTTCTGTATCTATTTTGTGGAATAGTTTGGAGAGTATTGGTATTTCGTCTTCTTTGAAGGTCTGATAGAATTCTGGACTAAAGCCATCTGGTCCTGGCCTTTTTTTTGGTTGGGAGACTTTTAATGACTGCTTCTATTTCTTTAGGGGTTTTAGGAGTGCTTAGATGGTTTCTTTGATCCTGACTTAACTTTGTTATTTGCTATCTGTCTAGAAAATTGTCCATTTTATCCAGATTTTCCAATTGTGTTGAGTATAGGATTTTGTAGTAAGAATCTGATGATTTTTGAATTTCCTCAGTTTCTGTTGTTATGGCTCCCTTTTCATTTCTTATTTTGTTAATTTGGATACTGTCTCCATGCCCTCTGGTTAGTATGGCTAAGGGTTTCTCTTTCTTGTTGATTTTCTCAAAGAACCAACTCCTGTTTGTTTGTTTTTTTTTATCCTCTGTAGAGTTCTTTTTGTTTCTACTTGGTTGATTTCAGCCCTAAGTTTGATTATTTCTTACCGTCTACTCCTCTTGGGTCTATTAGCTTCTTTTTGTTCTAGAGTTTTCAGGTGTGCTGTTAAGCTGCTAGTGTATACTCTCTTCAGTTTCTTTTTGGAGGCACTCAAAGCTATGAGTTTTCTTCTTAACACTGCTTTCATTGTGTCTCATAAATTGGGTATGTTGTACTTCATTTTCATTAAATTCTAGGAAGTTTTTAATTTCTTTCTTTTTTCTTCCTTGATCAAGTTAACATTGAGTTGAGCATTGTTCAGCTTTCATGTGTATGTGGGTCTTCTGTTGTTTTTGTTGCTAGTGAAGACCAGCCTTAATCCGTAGTGATCTGATAGAAGGCATGGAATTATTTCAATCTTCTTATATCTGTTCAGGTTTGGTTTGTGACCAATTATATAGTCAGATTTGGAGAAGGTACCATGAGGTGCTGAGAAGAAGGTATATTCTTTTGATTTAGGAGGAAATGTTCTATAGATATCTGTTAAATCCATTTGCTTCATAAGTTCTGTTTGTTTTACTGTGTCTCTGTTTAGCTTGTGTTTCCAAGATCTGTCCATTGATGAGAGTGGGGTGTTGAAGTCTCCCACTATTATTGTGTGAGGTGCAATGTGTGCTTTGAGCTTTAGTAAAGTTTTTTTAATGTGGATGTAAGTGTCCTTGCATTTGGAGCATAGATGTTCAGAATTGAGAGTTCTTCTTGGTAGATTTTTCCTTTGATGAGTATGAAGTGTCCTTCCTTATTTTTTTTTGATGACTTTTGGTTGAAAGTTGATTTTATCCTATATTAGAATGGCTACTCCAGCTTGTTTCTTGGGACCATTTGCTTGGAGAATTGTTTTCCAGCTCTTTACTCTGAGGAGTGTTTGTCTTTGACACTGAGGTGCATTTCCTGTATGTAGCAAATGCTGGGTCTTGTTTATGTATCCAGTCTATTAGTCTATGTCTTTTTATTGGGGAATTGAGTCCATTGATGTTAAGAGATATTAAGGAATAGTGATTGCTGCTTCCTGTTATTTTTGATGTTATTTTTGTGTTTATGTGGCTTTCTTCTTTTGGGTTTGTTGAAAGAAGATTACTTTCTTCCTTTTTCTAGGGCGTAGTTTCCCTCCATGTGTTGGCATTTTCCATCTATTATCCTTTGTAGGGCTAGATTGGTGGGAAGATATTGTGTAAATTTGATTCTGTCATGGAATATCTTGGTTTCACCATCTACGGTAATTGAGAGTTCTGCTGGGTATGGTAGCCTGGGCTGGCAGTTGTGTTCTCTTAGGGTCTGTATGAGATCTGCCGAGGATCTTCTAGTTTTCATAGTCTCTGGTGAGAAGTCTGGTGTAATTCTGATAGGTCTGCCTTTATATGTTACTTTACCTTTTCCCTTACTGCTTTCAATATTCTTTCTTTGTTTTGTGCATTTATTCTTTTGACTATTATGTGAGGAGATGAATTTCTTTTATGGTTCAATCTATTTGGACTTTTGTAGGTTTCTCAAATGTTTATGTTCATCTCTTTCTTTAGGTTAGGGAAGTTTTCTTCTATAATTTTGTTGAAGATATTTACTGCTCCTTTAAGTTGGGAATCTTCACTCTCTTCTATACATATTATCATTAGGTTTGGTCTCCTCATTGTGTTCTGGATTTCCTGGATGTTTTAGGTTAGGAGTTTTTTGCATTTTGCATTTTCTTTGACTGTTGTGTCAATATTTTCTATGGTATCTTCTGCACCTGAGATTCTCTCTTCTATCTCTTGGATTCTGTTGGTGATGCTTGCATCTATGACTCCTGATCTCTTCCCTGGGTTTTCTATCTCCAGGGTTGTCTCCCTTTGTGATTTCTTTATTGTTTCTATTTCCATTTTTAGATCCTGGATGGTTTTGTTCATTTCCTTCACCTGTTTGACTGTGTTTTCCTGTAATTCTTTAAGAGATTTTGTGTTTCCTCTTTAAGGGCTTCTAGTTGTCTAAATATGTTCTCTTGTATTTCTTTAAGGGAATAATTTATGTCCTTCTTAAGGTCTTCTATCATGATCATGAGATGTGATTTTAAATCTGAGTCTTGCTTTTCTGGTGTGTTGTGGTATCCAGGGCTTGCTGTGGTGGGAGAACTGGGTTCTGAAGTTGCCAAGTTGCCTTTGGTTTCTGTTGTTTATCTTCTTGCCTTGACTTTTGCCATCTGGTTATCTCTGGTGTTAGTTGGTCTTGCTCTTTCTCTCTTACTGTGGCTTTTCTCTCCTGAAAGCCTCTGTGTCAGTACTCCTGGGAGACCAGCTCTCTCTCAGAGGAATTTTGGTTTAGTGATGTTGGTACAGGATCAGCTCTGGGGTTCAGACAGAAACCAGAAGAATCCTGCACCCAGCTGTTCTCTGGTTCCTGTGTCTTGATGGTTCTGCAAGGGTCCCTCTTGGGCCAGGAATTTGAACAGAAGTGATGGTCTTGCCTGTGCTCAAAGGTGTGTTGGCACTCCTGGGAGACCAGCACTCTCCTGTCACTATTTGGGTATGGAGCCCTGTGGCACAAGATCAGCTTACTGGCTGCAGAAAGTAACCGGAAGGCCACTCCTCAGTCCCTAAGGGTTCTGGGTGGCTCCCTCTGAGCAGAGGTGCTGGTCTTATCCCCCCTCCCAGGCTTGTCCACACTCCTAGGAGGCTAGGTCTCGCCTAGCACTATTTGGATATGGAGCCCTGTGGTATAGGATCCAGTACAATTTTTTTTTAATTTATTTTTTATTTTTTATTTATTTATTTATTTTATTTATTTTTGATACTTTATTTACATTTCGAATGTTTCCCCTTTTCTGGGTCTCCTCTTTGGAAACCCCCTATCCCCTCCCCCTCCCCGCCTCTGTGAGGGAATTCCTCCTCCCACTTACCCGCCCACTCATCCCCATATTCCCACCTTGACATTCCCCTTTACTGGGGCTTCTAGCACCCTCAGGCCCAAAGTCCTCTCCTTTCTCCCTGATGGCCATCGAGGTGATTCCTCTGCCACATATGTAGTCCAAACCATGGGTCAATAGATGTGTATTCTTTGGTTGGTGGTCTGAA
>JAPYYD010003440.1:0-14150 GCA_028551405.1 Uromys caudimaculatus
CTCTTTCCTAGGTTTTCTAACTCCAGGGTTGTCTCCCTTTGTGATTTCTTTATTGTTTCTATTTCTATTTTTATCTCCTGGATAGTTTTATGCATTTCCTTTGTCTGTTTGATTGTGTTTTCTTGCACTTCTGCCTGTTTGATTGTGTTTTCCTGTAATTCTTTAATGGATTTTTGAATTTCCTCTTGAAAGGCTTCTCATTGTTTATCACTGTTCTCTTGTATTTTTTTAAGGGTGTTATTCATTTCTTTCTTAAAGTCTTCTATCATTATCATGAGAAATGATTTTAAATCTGAGTTTTGCTTTTCTGGTGTGTTGGGGTATCCAGGGTTTGCTGTGGTGGGAGAGCTGGGTTCTGATGGTGCCGAGTACTCTTGGTTTCTGTTCTTTATGTTCTTACCCTTGCTTTTTGCCATCTTGTTGACTCGGATGTTAGCTGATCTTACTCTGTCTGGTTGTGGCTTGACCCTCCTGCAGGCCTGTGTCAGTACTCCTTGAAGACCAGCTCTCTCTGAGAGGTGTTTGGGTTTGGAGAGCTGTGGCACGGGGTCTGCTCTGGGGTGCAGAAGGAAATCAGAAAGATCCTGTCCCCAGCTGTTCCTTGGTTCCTATGCCCTGATGGCTCTGCAAGGGTCCCTCTTGGTCCAATGGGAGAAGTGGTGGTTTTGCCTGTGCTCAAAGGTGTGTCAGCTTTCCTGGGATACCCGCTCTCTCCTGGAGCCTTGTGGCCTAGGCTGGGGTCCCCAGGCACAGGCCCCTGGTGGTCCAGGCAGAGGTCTCCACCCACAGGTGGGAACCTGAAGGTTCAGAGATTTTGTTTTCCACGGCTTCTCAGGCACTGGGTCCCGGCGGATCTGGGCGGGTCCGGGTGAGAGGTGTTGTTCCCCTTAACCCCACTCACTGTTTTCCCAAGCTCCTGGGAGGGTAACTTTTTCCGGCAGTAGTTGGCTATGGACTCCTGGTGGCCCAGGCAGAGGTCTCGCGCCTCCAGGGGGTTTCTATGCCCGCTTACCTCGGTCCTTGTGTCTCCCAGGTTCGGGGCAGTTCCTGGTGAGCTGTGGAGGTTGTCTTGGGCCCACTCCCGACTTTTCCAAGCTCCTGGAAGGGTATCTTTGTCCCGGCGCCAATTTGCTATGGAGCCCTGTGGCCCAAGCTGAGGTCCCCGGCCGTTGCCGGAAGTTCCTGTCCCTCAATCTCTGTGGCCCGCGGAAATCTGACGGAATCGGTGAGCGCTGGGGCTCATTTTGCCCCCACTCGGGGCTTTTTCACGCTCCTGGGAGAGAAGTTTTCTCCCAGCGCTGCTTGACTATGGAAACCTGGAGGCCCAAGCAGAAGTCTCCTGCCTCAGCTGCCCGCTGTTGGGATCAGGGGGTTTCTATGCCTGCCTACCTCGGTCCCTGTGTCTCCAAGGTTCAGAGCAGTTCCTGGAGAGCTGTGGAGGTTGTCTTGGGCCCACTCCTGGCTTTTCCAAGCGGCTGGGAGCCGTGTGGCCCAAGCTGAGGTCCCCGGCCCACTAATAAACTTTTATGCATAGAAATTTGTCACTCAATCCAGTCATTTAATCATTATACCAAGCCTTTCTATGATACAAGGTGTTCCTATTAAAAAAGTTCTACACACACATACAAATACACACACACACACACACACACACACACACACACATCACTTGGATGTGGCTCAATTCTTCACCTTTTTATGCATTTTCTTCATTGTCCCATTTAGACCACCCATTCCGAATACCTCATCCCATCTTTCATAACACCCATTACTAGCCCTTTTTCTATTTTTTCTTTAGCATTTATCTCTGTTTGTAATTATTTAATTGCTCTCAGGAATATGGTAGAAGGATATTTGCATGACTAATTTAAATATGCAATGTAATTTTGCATATCTACACAAACCACATTTCTTTTCCTTACCAGCACAGACACCAGATTATTTTCAGGCAATTGCATTGGCCCATTTTACCTAGACACTGCAAGTTTTACAAAATACACTGTAGCACATTTACTGGTTACTGGAAGGCATTTTCATAAATAAAAAACTTGCCAAAATTTAAAAAAGAAAAAGTGTAATGAGAGTTGAATGTTTAGATTAGATATTCTTTTTACTTGAGCAGTCAGAATACTAACCTCAGTAGTTTGATACGGGTAGAAGAAGGCAGCTGGTAGGCTTGATTCCATGAGATACAGGTAGAACAAAGTACATTCTCTGCATTCAAGTAATCTAGAATGTGTTTCCCATTTACAAAATGAGAGGCAATAGGACTAATTCAAAATACAAATCAATGTCAGTCAACTAAAATGAACCAAATATTTCTCTTGCAAAAGACAGTTTGCATGCTACGATTTAGAAATTGTAATAAACTATGTGAGAAGCTTTGATACACTCATGCCTCAGTTATGGTAGAAGCATGAAAGGAGCACACTCCAGTGTTGTGAGAAGAGATGTTAGGAGAGCAGCAGGTTAAGAACTGGTAAGATACTCTTCTGTCTGTATTTGATATCTATAAAGAATCGATATATTACTAAGTCTACTATATTTTTGTGAAGTAGTATCGTATCACAAAGGTTAGCCTTAAACTCTTGGTAAAGCCAAGGATGTGCTTGAACACCCAATCCCCTGCCTATATCTCCCAAGTGCTATGATTACAAGCATACACTATTGTGTCTGTTTTATTATATGTTGGGGATTAAACTCAGAACTTGTTGAATGGTAGCCCGTGATTCTACCAACTGTACTGCATCGCCTGTCCTAATGCTTTATTTTTAATGAGGCATATGAGTTGGGGGAAGGAGTGAATCATTTTTCCCAATGCCTGGAAGAGACAGAAATGGGAAGAGGACTTACTATCCTGTGTGGGTAGCCTGGGACTCCCTACTTACCATGAGTCAGCAAGTTTGTCACTTTCTATTGCAAACTCTATCCTAGATCCTAAAACAATATGTTCTTGGAACATTTGTATGTAGCATTATTTGGAAATAAGGCATTTAAATCTATTCATGCTACTTTGAAACAACACTGCCTACATGTAATAAATCATGCCTGCCTGCATAAAAGAAAGGAGAAAGAAATTAGTACCTGTATACAAGAATGAAATGGAGAAGAATATGTAAAGAGGGAAATGGAGACTAGAATGAGCATGTAGCAAGATGGTTCCCATCATCAGAAGCTTAAATATATCTCTGGAGAGTCTTAGGAGGCAGCATGACTTCTTTACACCTTGATTTCAGGTTCCTTTCATCAGTATTGTATGCCAATGAATTTCTGTTGATTCAAGTCACACCATTTCCTTTAATGTTACAGAAATCCTGATGCTCTCTCCAGTTCCTTCCATCAAGAAAGGGTCTACCTCCAGTGTTCAGTGAATTATGATTTTCTATTTATTTCTCTGCTTATCCAAATATATATCTTTTCTCTGTAGTATAGGTTAAAGGATTCTATGCATTCTGTTTGAAATAAAAACATATTGAAAACGTGAATCCATTTTGAGTAGATGGCTCAGCGGTTAAAAAAATATTGCCACACAAGTGTGAGGACCTGACACTAAATCTCCAGCCTTATCAGGGTTCCTTTGAAAGCCCAGTTCCCCCTGTGGTGAGGTATGAGGTGGAAACAGACACTCTCCCCTAGCTTACACATCAGTGACCAGCAGCCAAACAGTGGATGGAGCTTGGGGATCTTATGGAAAAATAGGAGGAAGGATTGTGGATCCCGAAGAGGATAGGAACTCCACAGGAAGACCAACAGAGTTAACTAACCTGGAACTTTGGAGCTCTCAGAGACTGAACAAACAACCAAAGAGCATATGCTGGCTGGACCTGGGCCTCCACACTCATATGTAGCAGATGTGCAGCTTGACCTTCATGTGGGTCCTTAACAACTGGAACAGGGTAGCCCTGTTCCAAAAGCTGTTGTGTGAATTCCTGTCTTTGTTAGGAATTATTCTTAACTTATTCCAGTTCACAGATCTAAGCCCCAAAGCTGATTTCTAGGGAACTTTTTGAAGGAGAACTTCCACATGGACTTGAATTATGGATACAAAGGCAGATCTGTCAACCAAGGAGAGAGGAAAGGATGTTTTTCTTTGGTTCCTTTCTCTGTTGAGGTTTGGTCTATTGCTATATATTACAATGGTAAATTCTGTATCTGAAGGTGTAGGCATATGAGTGACTTTTTATGTTTATAAGCTTCTGTTTTATAAACCTTGTTCCTTGATTTAAAACTATTGGTTAAATAACATTGACTATAGCCAATTAATGCAGGGATTGGAGATAGGTGGGTTTGGAGCGACCAGGTTGGAGGAGGAGAAAAGAAGGGGAAGTGGAGGAATGTGAGGGGAAAATAAACTTGGATGGGATGGGGGGAGGGCAACCATGGCCAGGAGAAACTTCAAGTACCTGGGGTACACTGCTGGGGAGGAAGCCAGCCAGGTCTGCAATTAGAGAAGTATATTGGTGGTAATCCCCAGTAATAGTCAAAGCTAAATAAAATAACAACTACAAAATAGAGATCCAATCTCAAACACGGTAGTTGATGTGTTTATAAAAAGATAAAGAGATAAGAGAGTGTGTTCTACAGGGGTGTGGTGAGGTATGGGGGAAGGGAGTGCCTCAGCGGGTCCATGCCAAGGTATTCCTTCCCCATGAGGGACCAGCCACATGATGGTATAGTACAGAATAGAGTTTATTCAGGGCATGGGGAAGGGAGTTAAGAGGGTAGTAGAGGCAGAAAAAGGCAGAAGGAGGGAGAGAGTAGAAAAATAAAGGCTGTCCATGAATATGTGGAGAGTGGGGTAAGGGAATGGAGAGAGAGTAAGAGGCAAGAGACAAGAGGAGGGGATAAGCAGCCCCTTTTATAGTGGATCAGGCCTACCTGGCTGTTGCCAGGTAACTATGGGGTGGAGTTTAGACAGAATGCTCACAGTAGTAAAGAGCTCACACTCATACTCAGTGCTGTTCTCAGGCCTCTGCATGCATCCTGTTCAACACACACACACACACACACACACACACACACACACACACACACACACATTTACACATGAACATTCACGCACAGACACAGAAAGGAAAAAATGCAAAATCTGTGAATCAGTACATTAAATCTTAATTTGGAGAATTTCCAAATAAAAGCATATACCAGCTTCAGAACTGCAGTGATATAAGGATCTTTTTGGAGAACCAGTTCCTTAAAATCTGCAAAGGTTCAGCATCTACCAGAACCCAAGAGAAGCACAGGTCATGCAGTACTTTTGAGACTGTGCCATCTCACAGTTTTGGAATAAACATCCATACTGCCTGGTAGAAACTGGTGTTGGATCTTGGGGTGTGTTTTCATACTCCCTCAGACAAAACTCAAAATGAGCACACAAGAATATATGGCTTTGCTTTAGCTGGGTTTTAGATGAAAACAAATCCAACCAGCAAAAAGAATCTTCTCCCTTCAAGCCTTCTTCCTGTGCCTGCTTACAAGAAATGTGCCAAGAATATCAGAAAGCAGCCCTAATTTAAGAGCATCTGTCTGATAGGAAGGAACCCTCTGCCCTTGAATTGGTAGCTTGCCGCTGCTCCCTGCAGAGTACAAGTAAACTGGAAAGTAAGGACTACTCAGCAAGAAGAAAGAATCAGTGTGAAATACTGATCAACAAAGAAGACTTCCTGTCTTCTGAAACAATGCTGATGTTGGCCTGTGGTTGGTTTCATGGAGACAATGATTGTGGTACTCTTGAAGGGTCATTACCACGTGTAAGAGTCCAGCTATTGACCTCAGGAACAACTTACTCTGTCACCAAGCTCCATTCTCTGCCCTACATATGAAAAGGAGCAGAGAAGCTCTATGGGATTACTGGATTGGCTGTTCCTGGTTGGCAAAACTGTACACCAACTTTAGCTAAATTCCTTAGCCACACAAAAGAGAAATATTCATAAATATTTGCATTAGAAGTCACTGCAAGACACGCAAACAAAAACTGTAATCTCGAAAACCCATTTTAATATTTATTTACTTACTTGTAGATGCTCTTTTACTTGAAAATATCTAAGCAGTCAGCTAAGATGGAGGGCTAACAGCACTTTATATTTCAGAGTCCCTGTACTGATGTTTACTACATTAGCTATGTAAAACATTTCATTGGCACTGATGCTTGTTCACGCAAGTATTATGTCTATGTATTTAGATAATAAATTCATAAATCAACAAATATCTAACTCAAACAGCTTAAGCAGCGAAAAGAATTCACTAGGTCTTAGTATTGAGAAGTTTGCAGCAGGCTTCATTCAACAGTTTAAATCACAGGGAGAAAACATTATTGTAATTCTCTCTCATGTCTCTGAAGTGCTGCCTCCCTTTTCAGCAAGCATTTGCTACTGTTGTCCCATAGACTTGTCATGAAAAGAATAGAATAGAAAGAAATGAAAATAGATGGCAACTCGCATTATTCCTCAAGTAATATACAGTAGGGAAAGTCAGACTGAAACATAAAACAAGGGTAATTTCAAAGCTGTTCCCTTCCTGATAGCTCTTTAATTTCATTCAAGCTGGAAAATAATCTCTTCTATTCAGGTGGATTAGAAAATGAGAAAGATGTTTCCCATGGCTCTCAGCAAATGTCTAAGTTCGTACCAACTGAGGAGACAACAACTGAGGATGTATGACAGGGCTTTTGAGGTACTCTTTGCAATGGTGATAGCTTCAGCTTCCTTCAAACACAGGCAAAAATAATGGATAGAAATTCAGTACATAATTAGATCAGGAAGGAGAAGTGGACACTAGTGGCCTGAAGCCCAAAGGTAATAGGTTCAAGAGATGATAGACTTGAATATATGACATGAATGCAATGCCCAATATATTTTGAGTAAGGTCGTATGAAATATAAAACAATACAGAACTCAAAGCAAGAGTTTTACACTCTGTAAGCTGAGTACTTTCTTGCAGTACTAAACTTTTCAGAATTTAAAAATGCTACAATGGAGTAAAAACAAAACAAACATAAGAATTACACTTTATGAAACTTCTAAGACATGTTTCATTCCAAACAGCAATGTTCCCACCACCTCACTTCTTTTTTCCTCATTAATGGTGAATGTGCATAAATTAAAGCAATTTAGAATAGATTATTATTTTTAATAAACTTCCAATTTTTTTTCACACTTACTTAGTATTTTTAAAGTATTCTGCTGTTTAAGTTAGGTTTTTCTGGTATTAAGCCTAAATTAAAACATTTCTCTAGAATAAGACATTATTATAAGACTATGATCAGAAATATCCTGAAAAAGTCTGTGTGTACAAAGACTGTAAATTAATAGAATTTCAATACTGTGGAGAGAAGAAATCTTCAAGTTCAAAGGCTAGTTAGCTTCTCTTGAACTAGTTCTGGCTCTCCATAAAGCCATTCCTTCCCACCCCTGTGTCAGAACTAACATCTTGTGACTAATAGATAAAAACCATTTAGAATTGATTAACTTAGCTCATCATTTACTTCTGCCAAACCTAAAGCTCAGAAAGTATCAGGAACCTGTTCAAAAGTTTCTCATGTCTAGTGGTACCTACCTCTCTCTCTGATGTAACCTGACTTAATTTACTTTTGTTTGTTTGTTGTTGTTGTTCTATAAAACTATACAATCTTCATGAAACTGCTTCTACATTTGGAACATGGAATTTGGGGTAATCTTAACTAGAGGTCACAGAAATTGATAACTTAAAATAGCTTAAGAAATAATTATGAGAGCAGTGGTTTCAGCACCAAAAATACTTATTATTGAGGACCATATTTTCAAAATAGAATTTCTTTAGATAATAAATTAATATAGCATAATCAAAACTAAAACAATAAATATATTGATGAACAACACTATGTTAATTCTGTGAGAATTTTTAAGGCTGTTTATTCTAGTTGGAGAATCATAAGAGAATCTTTTAAGGTATTATTATTTAATAATTTTCATAGCTGAGTATATATTATATGGATGCTTTATTTCCCTATTACTGTTTTATAAATTTTCTATGGTAGAAATATTGTAGGAAAATTGTATGTAGGAAAATTGTATTGTCAGAATATATTGTATGAAAAATCTCTTTCATTTGAAAGATTCTTTAATTTAAAAGAATTTATGCAAATCCCTTGTTCAAGGTTAATATATATTACTACTTTAATAGCCAGTCCTGCTCTTTTAAAAGAGCCACCAAATGTCCTGTCTAGGATGAAGTGTGGACAAAGGCAGCTCTGTAACATATAAACCAACCTCTTTCTTATATTCTCATCTTGTTTTAAAATCTGTATTCATAATTTTTCTATCACAATTTTTATCATATTTTATAATATATGACTTGTATTATGTTCCCCTCATCCTCTCCAATTTCCTCCCCACACCTACCAGGCCTGTCCCTGGTTAAAAATCCTTTTTCCTTATTTCTTAGTTTTGAGTTCTTTTAGTGTCCTGTTGAGTACAACCAAGGCCATCTGTGTGTCCCTGAGGATGGAATAAACTATCAGAGCTTTGCAGGATCACAAGTGATTATAAAATGTCATACCATATGTCTCCCTGTCCAAGAATCTGTTAGTTTGCATATAGATCAGCAGTTAGACTTAGGGCCCAGAATAGAGTAGAGGTGAAATCTCTGGAGAAACTCCTTCTTTACTAAAGCAGATTTGTTCTCAGTGTCTTAATGCTCTCACTTAGCCAAGTTCAGAGGGCTTAGATGGCATCTTGCCTCAGAATTCTGAAACAGTATAATTTCTCAACTTTAACATGGTATCCATGTTATTTGGGACTTGAGATGCTTTTATTAGTGTGTACAAAAATAGTAAAGCAAAATAAAACAAAACCAAAAACAAAGAACAACAAAATACTAGTGAGTAAGCATCAATCACAAACTCGTAAATATGTTAAGTCTAGAAGATGCTTAGGAGGAGTCATAAAGTCTCAGAAAGTCTGCACGGAAATACCTTCCAAATCAGGAGTCCAGTTGAAATTGTAGAGTTAAGAGCAGTTGAGAGTGTATTAATTAGATTTGATGAGGCTCAAAAGAATGAGGAATTGGGTTGTCATTACTTCTGTCTAGTTGATGCTAGTGAACATGCCCTGAAGTTGGGAGACGTCAGTCAATTATTGTGGAGGTGACAAGTACATGTATGGAATTATAAATGAGATCCAAAAGATTTGTCTGACATCTGTTTAGAAATAGCTTAGATTTTTATTTACAATGGCTATTCAGTATATATTATGAAATATTTTACATAGTTTTTAAATGCTGGCAAACAAATAAGACATAATTAACTATATAAATTTCTCTAAAAGAAGTATACTTTATACCAGTGTAGTTTATATACTCCATGTTACCTAATAGTTTTTTCTCTCAACCAACATCTAAATAATGAATTAATAATGAATTCATGGTTTAGATGAATTCATTATTAATACTATAAAGTATTAGGAAAAATGTTCAGATGGAATGTATAGATAGACAACTAATGGGATGGCCATAACAGATTGGTAAATCCATTCATTTCCTATTTTCTTGAATATTTAGAATAATTTCCTTTGATATACTAAAATAATAATAATATAGGATTAAGAGGGTTCAGTTAGTGGCCTCTTGTATATAGTAGGAAATAAGTAGTAAATAAATAAATAAATAAATATTAAATTAAAGATGAATTCTTATGATTCATGCAACTAGCAAGAGCTGTTTCAACTTCTGTGGTTTATATCAAATTGTCTTTAATGTTTTGAAAGATAAGCCCATTGTAGCTTAAGTTTCATTTTAAGTCATTTTCAAACATAAGAAAATACCTCATTATGAGGAATCATTGTATACAAGAACAAGAAAAAAATGAGGAATAAAGGATTTTCCATGAAAATCACAGGGAGGTCTTGTCAGAGACATAAATTATTTATTTACTCTCTACAGTTCATGATATTTACAGCAGACATGTGAAGTGTGTTTTCTGCTTAATGATATAAGAAAAGTTTTCCTTGTGATGCATTTGTGACACAGGACAAACTGACAGAGTTGTGCACCATTTGTTTGGGGAATTCCTCTAGAGCAGCTCTGCTATTTGATCAAATGCTAAATACTGTCCAGTTGCAGTCCCAAGGAGCAGATTCTTTTTTTTTTTTTTCTTTCTTTCTTTCTTTCTTCTTCCTTTTTTAAAATTGGTTATTTTATTTATTTACATTTCAAATGTCATCCCCTTTCCCTGTTTTCCCTCCACCTCAAAGCCCCTATCCCACCACCCCTCTCCCCTTCTTCTATGAGGGTGCTCTCCCACCCACCCACCTACTCCTGTCTCACCACCATAGCATTTCCCTAAACCGGAGAATCAAGCCAAGAAGTAGATTCTGATGCACATTAAATGATGTTGCATACACTTTGCTTGCCAATCTTCTCTACTGCTTAAATAAGAGTGGCTACAGCCAATAATCAAGGAGAGTGGAGGTAGGTGAAGCTTTGGTTACCAGGCTGAGGGCCCAGGTAGGGACCAACAGAGAGAGAGAGAGAGAGAGAGAGATTGAGCGGAGAGACAGAGCGATTGAGCAGAGAGACAGAGAGAGCGATTGAGCAGAGAGACAGAGAGAGCACAGATAGACAGAGAGAGACAGAGAGAAAGACAGAGACAGAGACAGACAGAGAGGAGGGAGGGAGAAGAGAGGGAAGGAGGGAGAAAGAAGATGAGGAAGAGAACAGAAGACTCCATTACACAGATGAACTAGGAGCAAGCAGCCGGAGACATGCCCCGGGGACAGACTGATGGAGCAGAAATAGACAGCAAGACTCAGACAGAAAGTAGCATGGGAGCTCAGCTGGGAAATAGCCAGTTTAACACAGAAAATAAGTGGTAATTACCCAGTGATTGCGCTAAAGCTGATTAAATAAATCCACAGTATTCTACCTATTACTGGGGGGTGGGGAGGATGGCCAGGTCATAATAAGAGATTAAATTAATATATATTACAACAACACATTTACTGGGTCTGCAGAAACTTTTGGGGGTCCTACAAAGCAGGCTTTCTTACCCTGTTTATCCCATCATCTTTGGCCCAGAAACTCAGTTTCTTCTTTCTTTAGATCAGCCTTTGCCAGGGAACATCGAATAATATTTTTGTTAAAAAGCCAGAATATATTTTGGATATAATCTGAAACAAGTACCTACACCCACACACATATGACCTTCCCCCCACAAGCACAACATAAGGATATACAACTACACACACACACACACACACACACACACACACACACACACACACGAAAAACAGGAAAAACAGAAATTTGATATTCATTTAGAACCAGATACTTTCAGGTGGCCTAGTACAGATTTTTTTTTTTCATTTTTTTATTGGTTATTTTATTTATGTACATTTCAAATGTTATTCCCCTTCCTGGTTTCCCCTCCACAAATCCCCCCCTCCTCCCCCTCCTCCTGACTCTATGAGGTTGCTCCCCCACCTGCCCACCCACTCCTGCCTCAGCTCCCTAGCATTCCCTTACTCTGCGAGCCGCCACAGGACTAAGGGGCTCCCTTCCCAGTGATGCCCGATAGATAAGGCAACCTCTGCTACCTATCCAGCTGGATCCATGTGTCCCCCCACCCCCATGTGTATGTACTCTTTGGTTAGTGGTTTAGCCCCTGGGAGCTTAGGATGTCCTGGTTGGTTGATATTGTTGTTCCTCCTATGGGTATGCAAACCCCTTCAGGTCCTTCAGTCCTCGCCCTAACATCCCCACTGTGGTCTCCACACTCAGCCCGATGTTTGGCTGTGTGCATCCGCATCTGTATTGGTCAGGCTCTGACAGAGCCTCTCGTGGGACAGCTGTACCAGGGTCCTGTCAGCAAGAGCTTCTTGGCATCAGTAATTGTGTCTGGGTTTAGCGTCTCCAGATGGGATGGATCCCTAGGTGGGGCAGTCTCTGGATGGCCTTTCCTTCAGTCTCTGCTCCACTCTTTGTCCCTGCATTTCCTTTTGACAGGAGGAATTCTGGGTTAATGTTTTTGAGGTGGGTGGGTGGCCCCATCCCTCAACCAGGGGCTGTGCCTATTCACTGGATATGGTCTCCACAGGTTTTATCTCCCCTTCGTTGGGTGTTTTGGCTAATGTCCTGCCTGATGGGTCCTGGGAACCTCTTGGGTCCCTGGCATCTGGGACTCTCTAGTGGCTTTAAAGAACATCCTTGTGTATGTCCTCAGTGGGACCCTGAAAGGACACTTCTAAAGTAGCCCTGTGAAGTGGTAGACATGAGTGTTGTGCCTTGAACTAAATAGTGATAAGTACTTTTAAAAGTACTCAGTCCCTACCTGTGACCACCAGCCTGGTAATCAAAGTTGGATCTACCTCTCTTCTCCTTGATAATTGGCTGTGGCCACTTTTATAAGTCAGAGCAATACATCAAGCAAAGTTTACATATCATCTAACTCTTTGACTACTTGTTTCACCCCACATCACAACTAATAGTAAAGTGTTAAATTTAACTTGTATTGGTCCATACATGAAAGTCACTCTTCGAAACATTATGACTATGCATTCCTTTGGTTGCCATGAGATGAAGGACATTTTTCCTCATCTCTTTTGCTGTTGTTTTGAATTTTCAAAACTATTTTTTATTGATTCTTTGGGAATCTCACTTCAAACACCCTGTTCACACTCACTTCCCCATCCTTCTATGTCTGTCCCCTACCTTTGTGACATCCTCCAAAAACATAATTAAAAAAAGTTTAATTTATGTTGTCTATATGCTCACTCAGGTATGGTGACACTCTCAGTGACCAGGCTCCTTAAGAATACTGAGTCCTTCTCCACCAGCATCCCCACCAGAAGCTACCAAATGTGCATAGCTATACCCCAGCATTCTTATCACAATTTTAAAGAGTTCTCTTCAATGACTTTCTTTTTACATTCTTACTTTTGGGCGTGGGGGTTGGCATGGGGGTAGGATTGTCACAGAATCCTTCCATATCTGTCTTTCTCAATTATGTATCTGCAATCATAAATATCACTACCAAAGTAGAATCCTTGCTCCTTACTGTCAGTGGGAACATGGCTCATGGTCTTCCACATAGTTTCTGGCTACAACAGAGACCACAACCAAAGGCCCCAGCTGCAGTAGGACCATGAACCTCCAAAGCCCATGGAGGTAGTCTGGGCCATGGACATCAAAGTGGAATCAGATAGCAAGTCAGGCCACTCACTTTATTATGGTCCCTGGTAGCCACATGGCCGACAGACATCAGCATGGCATAGATGATGGATATCTGCTTAACATTCGGTTATAACACAATCCACATTATTGATCCATCCCCCAGCCACATCAGAAGTACTGACCCATACATGGTCCTTAGAAACATCATAAACCATGGTTGTACCGATAAAGAACATTTTTGACACTTCTTGGTTTCTCCACTTCCTCTTTAAGAAGTGCCTATATAAGTTGTTTGGCCATTTTAAAATTGAGAATCTCAAGTTAAAAGAAAGGACTTTCAATATAAATTTATGTAGAGAAGTTTTGATTCACATATCCCAATTAGTATATTTAGGTAAGAAAGCAGATTGACATAGGATTGGTTAAGATCTTTTCCCAATCTGTTGGTTGCCGTTTTGTCCTATTTACAGTGTCCTTTCCCTTCAGAAGCTTTGCAATTTCATGAGGTCCCATTTGTCTATTCTTGATCTTAGAGCATAGGCCCCTGGTGTTCTGTTCAGGAACTTTTCTCCCGTACCCAGGTGTTCAAGAGTTTTCCCCACTTTCTCTTCTACTAGATTCAGTGTAACTGGTTTTATGTGGAGGTCCTTGATCCACTTGGATTTGAGCTTTGTACAAGGAGATAGGAATGGATCAATTTGCATTCTTCTGCATGTAGACCACCAGTTGACCCAACACCATTTGTTGAAAATGCTGTCTTTTTTCCACTGAGTGGTTGTAGCTCCTTTGTCGAAGATCAAGTGACCAAATGTGTGTGGGTTCATTTCTGGGTCCTCAATTCTATTCCATTGATCTACCTGCCTGTCACTGTACCAATACCATGCAGTTTTTATCACTACTGCTCTGTAGTACAGCTTGAGATCAGGGATGCTGATTCCCCCAGATGTTCTTTTGTTGTTAAGGATAGCTTTTGCTATCCTGGGTTTTTTGTTGTTCCAAATGAATTT
>JAPYYD010003441.1:0-14148 GCA_028551405.1 Uromys caudimaculatus
CTGATGTTAGCTGATCTTACTCTGTCTGATTTGGCTTGCCCCTCCTGCAGGCCTCTGTGTCAATACTCCTTGAAGACCAGCTCTCTCTGAGAGGTGTTTGGGTTTGGAGAGCTGTGACACAGGGTCTGCTCTGGGGTGCAGAAAGAAATCAGAAGGATCTTGTCCCCAGCTGTCCCTTGGTTCCTATGTCCTTATGGCTCTGCCATGGTCCCTCTTGATCCAGTGAGTTTGAACAGAAGTGGTGGTTTTGCCTGTGCTCAAAGGTGTGTCAGCACTCCTGGGATACATGCTCTCTCCTGGAGCCCTGTGGCCCAGGCTGAGTTCCCAGGCACAGACCCCTGGTGGCCCAGGCAGAGGTCTCCCCCCACAGATGGAACCGGAAGGTTCAGAGGTTTCCTGTTTCTGAGTTCTCCTCAGGCCCTGTGTCCTGCAGGATCCCAGCGGGTCTGGGTGAGAGGTGTTGCTCCCCTTAATCCCACTCATGGCTTTTCCAAGCTCCTGGGAGAGTAGCTTTCTCCTGGGGCTCGTTGGCTATGGACTCTTGGTGGCCCAGGCAGAGGTCTCCATCCACAAATGGAAACCAGAAGGTTCAGAGGTTTCCTGCCCCCGGGTTCTCAGGACCTGGATCCCGCCCATTCCGGGCGGGTCTGGGTGAGAGGTGTTGCTCCCCTTAACCCCAGCTCACAGCTTTTCCAATCTCCTGGGAGGGTAGCTTTCTCCTGGCGCTCATTGGCTATGGACTCCTCACATATAGCCAACTTTAGTGATGGCATTTCCAGCTCCTTTAATCCTAGAAGTGATCAGGAGACACAGTCTGAGTAAGGAAATGGAAGATGTCATGTGTGAGTCAATGAGATGGCTTAGCAGGTAAAGCGGCCTTCTGCCAAGCCTGATGACCTCAGTTCAATCCCCATATGGTGGAAGTAAAGAATCTACTTCAGCAACTTGTTCTCCAACCTCCACCTAAATGGTTATGTTTGCACTGCCTTAAAGGAAAAACAATAAATTATCTTAATCTTCATCCACTTGGTGTGCTACCTCCCTGGACTGTTAATGTCATGGCTGCCTTTCTAGAAGCTATTTAGGGCCATACTATAAACTTGATGTTAGACATTAGCTTTGAGGATTGTGAAGGGGAAAGATGGAAGCATGATCTTGGGACCACTATATTGGGTCTCAACTATCGTTACATGGAGAACAAATAATAATTTATTTATTAAAAGTCACATGCTGGCTTAGTTTCCATATTCTGTGATACTGTCTTTCCCCAACAGCTTTAAATTTGAAAGGTCTTTTGTTTTCTAACGCTGTTTCTTAAACTCAAAAGAGGACCAGACTCTGTGGTATACCCCCTTCAGTCACATGCCTTTGGTGAGCACTAGTTGCATTTGCATCACTGAGGAGGCAAACAGAGCCTGCAGGCAAAAAAAAGAGAAACTCAGTTCTATTTCCTGGTCACCTTTCAGTGATCACTTGCTTTCTCTGTTTTTCTTTAAACAGATATTTACAAGGACCAACAGAAGTGACTATCTAAATGGAGCTAGAATTGCCAGAATTAGCAATTATAAAATATGACTTATTTTTAGTATACATAGGCCCAGCGCAATTGAAATTTAACCGAGTAGCCTGTGTTTTATCTGACAGCCCTACCTTGACAACCATAGCACATAACCTGCCAAGAAATCATCCTTTGAAAAGCTCCCTTGCTAGAGGAAGGGGTACAAATAGCACACCAGTGGGGTTCACATGAGTGGTCTGAAGGAAAACGAGCAGCTGCAGAGTGATGGAAGAGGTGACACTGAGCTTGTGAGGAAAGACACATGTGAGGTTAACATTGCCCCATACATCTGGAGGGTGAAATGGGACCAACCAAGGCAGGGGAAGATAAGCCCAGCAAGAGCAGAGATCTTCAGAATGGATAATGCTTGAAATAGTCTACTTATGGTCAATGCTGAGAGAGACAAGTGATGTTAGAGCATCAATACATCTTATTTTAACTATGAGGAGAACCAACAAAGACCTAAGCAGGGGAGAGATAAGGTGCAGTTTATCTGATTGTTTATTTTCAAAAGAATTTTCTGCCACCTGAGGGAAGATGGGACAGGGCAAGAAGGATGGAGGAACAGCTAATGAAAAGAGACCCAGCATCCTCTCAATAGCACAATGGCACGGGTGGAGTTTTGGGTGTGGAGCACAAGTACTGGTTGCAGTAATTCAACTGGGAGAGTGCTTTGGAAGCAGTAAAGCAGAACTGACTCCACCGTGGGAGCTGTGAACAGACATGAACTAACCATAGTGTGCCTGAGGGAAGCTGAAGAACTGAGACAAGGGCTCTTTCACAGAGGTAAGGACACTCTCCTGGACCAGATTCTGGGCATAAAACATAGGTTATCATAGAATCTGTAGCCAAAACCTTCTATTTGAGATTCAAATGGAAGTGTCAAAAACTCACATTTGGGGCTAGAGAGATGGCTTAGTGGGTAAAAGCACTTGCATGAGGATCTGAGTTGAATCCATAGGACTCATGTAAAAGCCAGACATATAAAGTTCTGATAATGCCCATTCTTCTGATGTAAGATAAAAGGGAGAGATGAGAGAATCCCTTGGAAGCTCATGAGTCAGGTGCAACAGTGAAAAACAAACCCTATATCAAAGAAGGTAGAAGGCAGAAATCAAGAACCAAAGTTGTTTACTGACCTTCATGCATACATCATATCACTAACATAATTGCACAGAGACACACATGCTTGCATGCACACGTACACACACACACACACACACACACACACACACACACACACACACAAAATCCTCAAAACTTGCTCTTACTATTCTCATTTATAAAAGAGCAGATTGAAGTCCAAGAGCAGAGCTCACCTCACATCTGAGCAGATGCACTTTATTCCTTAAATCATATTATTGTAAACCTCTCTGCTGCAGAGCTCAGGCAATGACCAGGTAAGAATACTGGGTTTTATTCCATTGTGGCTACTATGGCAGCACAGTATGAGGACAGGCAGGGCAACCTGTGACCTAGAGATCAGCGTGCCTAGAGATGAGTTGGAGCCAGTTCTACTACATGCTAGAGTCAGTTACATGTCTTCAAGACAGGCTATTCCAGAGAGGTTCACAGCATCCCTCACAATCATTCTGTATTGCCCTTCCTAAATAATTCTCCATGAAGTTGAAATGGGCTCGTAGGACCCTAAAACATCAAAGAATTGATGATTGATTCATGGAGCACAGCTCGGCCTCCCCATTCAGGAAGAACCATGGTTCTGGATATCTCCCAATGTCAAAGAAAGCACCAACTAGATCTCCATTAAAAGGGGGTCTGAGAAGCAAAGTTGCTTTTTGATCCCTGAGTTCCCAAGGCTAAAAAGAAGATGGGGACAAGTGGAATTAGGAGCCAATGAGGGAGAAGCATGTAATTAGCATGTGTATTGCAAGTCTGAGGAAAATGTTACCTCTGCTACCTTTTACCTGATCATCAAAGCCTTTAGAACTAACCCATCTTGTCCTTGGAAAGCAGCATTATCCAGCAAGAGGCAAGTTTATCATATATTAGGACACTTTAAAACCTGCAATAGCAATGGTAGTCAGATAATAACAGCAGATGTAATTTTACCTGGCTGAAGTGTTTCCTCCCACCTGTCAAGCATTTTGCAAATTCCTGCTTTTGTTTATTGATTCTTTTCTCATACAATATTGTTTCTGTCCTCTGGCTCCTCTCTCTTTCTCCCCATATCCCCTCCCCTCTGGATCCACTTCCTTTCTGTCTCTCATTAGCCCAAGAATCAATCTCTACTGAACACAATCTGGCATACCCAGCTTTCACACATAAAATGGCTCTCTCCATCTCCATTTCTCTCAAGCAAAATTAAAATGGCCTAGTGTATGTTCAGTAGAGATTGATTCTTGGGCTATAAGTTCATATTCTTAGGGTGGAAGTATGGTCATCCCTGAAGCATCCTATCACTCTTCTGACTTCTAGACATCAAGGAAGATTTAAGCTCCTTGTAGAAAATCAGCCTTGTGCAGCAAGGTTGGTGTGACTAATTCCCACTGTCCTCTGTGCTCACATTTGGCAGTTAAGATACTGAAGTCTTGAATCATCCACCATACCACAGAAACACATGCTTCACCATGTTCATAGCAGCCTTATTTATAATAGCCAGAAGCTGAAAACAACCTAGATGTCCCTCAACTGAAGAATGGATACACAAAATGTGATTCATTTACACAATGGAGTACTACTCAGCTATTAAAAACAAGGACATCATAAATTTTACAGGCAAATGAATGGAACTAGAAGATATCATTCTGAGTGAGGAAACACAGACCCAAAAGTATATGCATGGTATGTACTCATTGATAAGTGGATATTAGTCAAAAAGTACAGAATACCCAGGATATACCCCACAGACCATAAGAAGTTTAACAAGCAGGAAAGTCCAAGTGAGAGGATGCTTCAATCCTACTTAGAATGGGAAACAAAATAATCATGGGAGGCAGAAGGAGGGAGGGACCTTGGTAGTAGAGGGGAGGGATGGAAAAGGAGAACAGGATCAGGAATGGGGAGGCGGGAGAGAAATAATCCAGAGGACCAGTAGAATGAATGGAAATATGCAGCTTCAGAAGGTGGGAAGTGGGGGGATGCTCTAGAAAGCCCCAGAAACTTGGGAAGTGAGAGACTCTCAGGACACAATGGTGGTGACCTTAGACAACATGCCCAACAGTGGGAAGAGGGAACTCAAAGAGTCTACCTCCAGTAGATAAACAGGCCCCAACTGGAGAGACAGGGGTTACCAACCCACAGTCAAAATTTCTGACCCAAAATTGTGCCTGTCTAAAAGAACTACAGGGATAAAAATGGAGAAGAGACTGAAGGAAAGGCTGTCCAGTGAACAGCCTAACTTGGGATCTATCTCATTGGAGTACATCAAAGCCTGACACTCTTACTGATGCTATGATGTATTATTTACAGACAGGAGCTTAGCATGGTTGTCTTCTGGAAGGCTCTACCAGCAGCTGACTAAGACAGATGCAGATACTAACAATCAACCATTGGACTGAAGTCGTGGACCCCTACAGAGGAATTAGGGGAAGGATTGCAGGAGCTGAAAGGGAGGGCAACCCCATAGGAAGACCAGCAGTCTCAACTAACCCGGACCCTTTGGAGCTCCTGGAGACTGAGCCACCAACCAGGCAGCATACACAGGCTGGTACACAGCAGAGAACTACCTGGTCTGACCTCAGTGGGAGAAGATGTGCCTAATCCTAGAAAGACTTGAGGACCCAGGGAAGGGGAATATAGAGGGGGGGGAGAAGAAGTGGGGGAGCACCCTCTGGAAGGCAAGGGGGAGTGAGAATGGGGTGAGGAACTGTGGGCAGGGACAGGGAGGGGGTCAACAGCTGGAATAAATAAATAAATAAATAAATAAATAAATAAATAAATAAATAAATAAATAAAATAATTTTTTAAAGTATGTTAAAATTGAAATATCCTTTTTAAATGTATATGGTTGGGGGTTAGACATAGAAGGGATGACAGTGTGTGGATCCTAGGATCAATGTTAAAATAGTAGGCATCTTGTGAACTAAACTTCCCCTGGTACTCTTAGAATTAATTCCTGTCTGCTGTTTGGGAGCCCTGCCAACTATTCATGCATCAGTCATTCTATGGGGATGAAGATGTAGACAGAGGTCCACCTTGCTCACTTGTATGAAAGTGAGATCTGCAGTTCCTGAACCAGCTTTGTTGTCATCAGCAATAATAAGAGACCTAGGGGAAGGGATGAGAATGGGCCCCACCCTATCTCGGAGAGTTGCTCCACCCACATTATCCAAGGTAAATGATGATTAGGTCTTGCACAGCACCGGTCACATTTCTTCACTTGCCTAAGGTAAGTGAGCTCCATTCAAAAAGGAAAGTGGGGGGCCCTTTTAACTACACTAGGAGGCAGTTGTGGGTCAGACAACTAGGTTTCAAAAGATGAAAGAAAAATAAATTGAACTCCGTCATCTGGAAAATAAATACCAAACGGCTAGAGATCCTGTGCTCTGCATGAATGAATAAGGGAGGTTTAATTCTTTAATTACTTCCTCCAGTCTCCCTGTGGAGATAAAAAGCAAGTTGGTAGTGGGAGATAATCAAGGCATAAAGCTCTGGGTCTCCTCCTCAGCTCCTTTTACTCAATGAAATAACACAAATATTTGTCCTCAAGTGAGTATTCACTTCTGTATTATGGAGGTAGAAATATAGATGGAGATGATGGATGTGGATGGATGTGTAGATTTGAGACAATATTTCTCTGACTCTCTGACTCTCTGTCTCTTTCTGTCTCTCTCTCTCTCTTCTCCCTCCCTCCTTCTCTTTCTATGTGTGTGTGTGTGTCTGTGTGTCTGTGTGTCTGTGTGTGTGTGTGAGTGGGTGTGTGTATCTGTCTGTCTGTCTATACGTGCACTCCCAAGATCTAGTACTAACTATACTGAATTCTGCTTGAGACAATAGTTTTGTCTTGACCTCTCTACTCAGAACAGGTCCATGGGTTGGTGATTCTGAAAGAAACAGGAGTGTAATATAAATAGAGGGAAGCAAAGAAAACAAGGAAATATGGAATGGAGGTGAATACTAATACTAATAGGAAGTTAACAATTAAGTCTGCCAAGGTCACTAAGATGGTCTCTCTGCAGGATTATTTCTCCTTATTATTTCACACAGCACATTCCCCATTTTAAGAAATGTAATATCTCAAATAGATTGATCACTTATATTTTAAAACTATGTCTAATGAAATTTTGTATAATAAAATATGTCAGTTTATATTAATCAAGATACACATTAGGAAAGAGTTTATTTCCCAATTTTGTATTTAAATTTTCCACTGTGACTTTTTGTTAAAGTAAATTAGCATAATTTCTACTACAATGTATTCGCTCATTTGATTATTAAGTATGTGGCAGATGCCTATAATGTGCCTGGCTTTGTTGGGCATTGTTGCTATACACAGGTAAACAAAATGTTAAAGAGAAAATACAGGCCCCTGCAGAGTATGAATTCAAGTGAGAACACAATGAAAACCAAAAGTTAGCAAAAAATAATATGCCATTATGTATTATATGTTGATAAGTCATATTGTAAAAAGTAAAGAAAGGTGTCCATCACATATGCAGGAATGGTTTGTGTGAGAAAAATAAGCTGTGACAGAGTGGGCAGCATACAACTCATGGGAGATGAGCTACATGGAGGAGGTAGGAGTGATCCACACTTGTGGTAGGTATTATCCACAGGGGAGCACTGATCGTAAAGGTTAGAACATTGAGACATCATAAGAGTACATGTGGAACATTCAGAGTATCTGCACAGAACTGAAATAGTTGGTCATGATAAAGACAGCAGGGCTAAAGCAATTGTGCTGGGCCATGAGAAGATACTGGACTTTACTCCATAGAAACAGGAGCCTTTGAGGGTTCTACTCAAGAAACTACCTCACAAACACATCACTTTTCAGTTGTTTCACTTACTAGGAAATAGCCACTAGGCTTTCTGGAATACTAAAGGTACTCGAAGCATCCTCCTGGTCTACCTGCCGTCTGCAGCACAGGTCTAAGAATGCAAGTGTCAGCTGTTATTCAGAGTTGAATGGGCTGTTTGACATCTCCTTTATCTCCAGAGGAGGAACAAGCCCCAGGGTGGGTACAGGGCTCCTCCTCTACACTGTACCATAGACCACTGTGTCCCCAAAAGTCATGTTGTAGGAACTGAATCTTTAGCACATGTACTGGCTAGTTTTGTGTGTCAACTTGACACAAGCTGGAGTTATCACAGAGAAAGGAGTTTCAGTTGAGAAAATGCCTCCATGAGATCCAGCAGTAAGGCATTTTCTCAATTAGTGATCAAGGGGGGAGGACCCCTTGTGAGTGGTACCATCTGTGGGCTGGTAGTCTTGGACTCTATAAGAAAGCCAGCTGAGCACTAGAGAGGCAGAGGCAGGCGGATTTCTGAGTTCAAGGCCAACCTGGTCTACAGAGTGAGTTCCAGGACAGCCAGGGCTACACGGAGAAACCCTATCTCGAAAAATCAAAATAAAAAAAAAAGAAAGAAAGAAAGAAAGAAAGAAAGAAAGAAAGAAAGAAAGAAAGAAAGAAAGAAAGAAAGCCAGCTGAGCAAGCCAGGAGAAGCAAGCAAGCCAGTAAGCAGCATTCTTCCATGGCCTCTGCATCAGCTCCTGCTCCTTGACCTGCTTGAGGTCAAGTCCTGACTTCCTTTCGTGATGAACAACAGCAAGGAAGTGTAAGCTCAATAAACCCTTTCCTCCCCAACTTGCATCTTGGTCATGATGTTTGTGCAGGAATAGAAATCCTGACTAAGACAGCACAGCAGTGCCATGAAATAGAACCTTCAAGAAATGATTAGAACTTGAGGGTGAGGATAGGCTAGGTGTGGCAGGCAGGTGCTGTTTCTTTGTTATGCCTTCTCCCATGATATAAGACCCTCACCAAATCTGACCCCTCACACCTATACCTCATAACCTCCAGATCCATTGCCCAAATAAACTTATGTTAATAATAAAACACTTTGCTTATGATATTGTAATAGGAGAACAAAATAGACTAAATCATTGAGTGCTGAGAAAGCAAACAATTTGATGCATTAATTTCATGTTTTTTCTTAAATTTTATGTGTATAGAAGTTTTTTTCAACATGTGTGTACAGTGCCCATGCAAACCAGAGGAGGGTGTCAGATCTCCTGCAACTGAAGATATGGATGAATATTAGCTTCCTTGTGGGTGCTGGGAATCAAACCCAGGTCCTCTAGAAGAGCAGTCAGTGTTCTTAACCATTGAGACATCTCTTCAGGTCCTAATTTTATGTCTCACCTGTCTTTTGTTATCTAGTTATCCCTATAACACCAAAGATGGCCATCTCAATTCAAAGAGAAGGAACCACGACCACAGGATTTACTATATTTAATCAAGGCACAAAACTAGTTCTAGATGGAGCCAGGATTCAAACTCTCAATCACTCGATTTGTTACCAAGACAGAGAGTTTTTGATAAGACTGAACTCAATCCCATATCTATGCTTTCTGGATCATGTGACCCAATGTCTCTTCTCTTCTATAAGTCTTGCTAGAATTTACAACATGTTGATTTTGGACTCACAGCATTGGAATACATTCTTGTAGAAAATGAATGATATAAAAGGTTTTCAGATGTTACTCAACTGGGTACCTAAGCCAGGGGAAGATATTTTTCTAAGAACTGAGAATTCCTTTTCAATGTCCAGACCATGTCCTGCTGCCTTCCCAAGCAGGAAGGAATTGCCCCTAGTTTCAACACTTCATAGCTACTCAAAAAGTAATAAGTATCTTTTATAGAGCCCTGACTATCAATGAGACCATACGCCCTGTAGTGTCTACATCCCAGTAGCTATGTGAGGTAGGTACAATATTTTTCTGTCTCTTGAGGAAGTTTAGACAGTCATTCATGATCATACAACTTTCCCCTCAACAGTCATGAAAACCTCTCTCACTGCAGAAACATCAGGAAACTTGGGTTTAAGATCATTTCAGAACTCCTTAGCATGGCTAAGTGCTAGGAAAACCTTCCTATCACATGGGATCCCTAGAATCATAGGTAGTTTGGGGTCTATAAAGGATGCTCAGTACATATATACAGGGTGAATGAATGCCTGTACTTTACAGATTCAAGTTCCTAAACCATGGAGCATTGAACCTATGCAGACTGAATTATATAACAAATGAGAAAATACTTCTGTGAGCCATGGATTTATGAGCCAGACGTCCACTGAAATCCCTCCTACTAACTAATACCAGTTTTGCAAACATGAACACCAATTTTGCTAAATCTGAGATTTGAATTCATTGCTGTTAAGTCGGTGCCTTCCCTCTGCTAAAAGCATGCAAGGAAACAAGTGTTTGATGTAACTTGGTTCTACCATGTATTCTGATCAGCCAGAAGAGGGGTTCATTTTAAGAATGATACGAAATAAGATGGAGGATTAAACCAGAATAATTGAACAATGCTTGTGTAGTATGTCCTACAGAATCTAACCCCTTAAAAGAAGAAGGAAGAGGGAATGGTTTCAGGCATCTGTACTCCTCTCTCAAGTTGAGGACTTTGCCTCACTTCAACTGGCAAAAAAATAAAACCTACAAATCTTAAAAGATGCTACAAGCTTCATGAGGAGAGAAATGGAAGATTACTCTCCCTCAGAGCAGAGATAAAAAGAAATTGATGAGTGAAAGATGTTTGTGGGTAGAACTTTCATGAGCACTAGGGTGACTCAGAGGCCCTGAGAGAGCTTTAAAGTCCTGCAGGGGTGCTCAGTGACTGTTTTATCCCGGAGTCTTTTGGTTGATAAACCCAACAGAGCTACACTTGGAACCTAAACTGGCTCCCTGTTGTTCTCCTCAAGGACTGGACTGCTATTCTGACAGCTTGCGCCTTCTTTTTGAATAATCGTCCAGAAAGCATCCTTATGGATGGAGTTTCTGGCTCATTAGCTCCCTACTACCCACTTGCTACAAGATATGCACAAGGGCCTGCTGCTGCCCCCTAGGGGTCACGCGGAAAGCACAAAGCAGTCCAGAATGCAGAGCCAGCCTTGAGTTGGCTTATCTTGCAAAGCCCTGCCTGTGAAGCCTCTGGCTCTCCTGTTATCACTGATATGTTCTCCAGGATGAAATTCTGACTAATCTCTGCATTTCCTTTCTTGCTACACACCTCCACCTCAGGTTCCATGCTTTCTAGTTTCTAACTCTCTTCCTCGGGTCTCTCCTAATGGGTACCAGGACTTGTTTTAATCAAGTGTGGCAAAGAAATGGCTGCCAAGAGAGAGAGACTTTGTTCAGTGTTCTTGAAGCAGTCTATTGAGGGCCATGTCAGGATCAAACAGGAGTGATTTCGAGAGCAGGCACTGAGAACAGATCCATTTTATGTGGCGTCCACTGAAGCTGGTAAGATAGGGAAGCAGATTTGGTATTCATTAGTAGGAGGGATTTCAGTGGACTCCAGGACACAGGAGGCTCTCCCTAATGTTTGGTTTCCTGGCCCTGGAGAGATCTAGGCAAGAATGCGGTGACCTATGAAACAAAAACTCTCTATAAGGCAAAGTAAGTTCTAGTCTAGCTGCTTGATACCTGAAAGACATGCTTACAGTTAGTTATTGTCCCTACATATTAGCAGGTCTTGGGAGGGCTCATCCCTCCAGGATTAGCAAAGTCCCAAGATGTCAAAACAACAAAAATCCACTTAAAATTATATGATTGGGTAAGATCAAAAACTCAAGGGACAGCACATACTGGCAAGGATATGGAGAAAGGGGAACATTCTCCCATTGCTGATGAGACTGCAAACTTGTACAACCACTCTGGAAATCAATCTAGTGTTTTCTCAGAAAATTGGAAATAGTTCTACCTGAAGCTCCAGCTATATTGCTCCTGAGCATATACCCAAAAAAAAGATGCTCCACCATACCCCAAGGACATGTTCTCCACTATGGTCATAACAGCTTTATTCATAATAGCCAGGAGCTGGAAACAACCCAGATAGCCCTCAACTGAAGAATGGATACAGAAAATGTGGTTCATTTACACAATGGAATACTACATAGCTATCAAAAAAAGGACATCATAAATTTTGCAGGCAAATGGATGAAACTAGAAAATATCATCCTGAGTGAGGTAACCCAGATCCAAAAAGGACATGAATGGTATGTACTTACTGATATTAGCCAAAAAGTACAGAATACCCATGATACACCCCACAGACTGTAAAGAGTTAAACAAGAAGGAAGGCCCAAGTGAGAATGTTTGAATCCCACTTAGAAGGGGAAACAAAATTATCATAGGAGGCAGAGGGAGGGAGGGAACTGGGTGGGAGTGGGGAGGGGAAAGATGAGGGGAATGAGGAGGCAGGATCAGGTACAGGAAGAAACAGGAGAGAGGCCCAGAGGTCCAAGAGAATGAATGGAAATCTGCAGCTGCAGGGGGTGGTTGGGGAGGGGAGAATCTCTAGTAAATCCCAGAAACATGGGATTGGGGAGGCTCCCAGGAGTCAATGCAGGTGACCTTAGCTGAGATGACTAAACAGTGTGGACATGGAACATGAAGAGGCCACCTCCTATAGCCAGGCAGGACCCCAGTGGAGGAATAAGGACACCAACCCAACCACAAAACTTTCAACCCAAATATTTTCCATCTAAAAGAAATGCAGGGATGGAGCAAAGACCAAAGGAAAGGCCAACCAATAACCAGCCCAACCTGAAACCCATCTATCTCATAGGCAAGCACCAATCCTTGACATTATTGATGCTCTGTTATGCGTGCAGATAGGAGCCTACTATAATTATCTTCTAAGAGGCTCTACCTAGCAGCAAACTGAAACAGATGCAGATACCCACAACCAAATGTTGGACAGAAGTCAGGGACACTTACAGAAGAGTTGGGAGGATTGAAGGCCCTGAAGGGCATGGGAACCCCTCAGGAACACCAACAAAGTCAACAAACATAGACCCCTGGGAGGCTTCAGAGACTGAGTCATGAACCAAAGAACATACAGGAGCTTGAACAAGGCCCCTAGTGCATATGTAGCAGACAGGCAGCTCAGGCTTCATGGCTACCTTGTTTGGAAGACGATGCGTGTGATCTGGTAGAGATTTGATGTGCCAAGATGGGGGACCAGGGCACCCTCTTAGAGGAGAAGGGGAGGGGGAAAGGGTCAAGGGCTCTGTGTGGAAGTGGTGTTTGGGATGTAAATTAATCAACCACATAATCAATTCATTCATTCATTTTTTTAAAACCAAAAGATATTTTGGCCTAGTAAAAAATCCTCAAGGTATTATGTAAGCTTTTTGTGAATTTTAAAGAAACAGCTTCATCAGAAATTTATCAATATGTTCTTTCCTACTTTCAGGAATGATATAATAAATTATTCGCAATGATCAAAATAAAATAAATTTGATTCCTGGAATATAGGTAAAATGAAAGTAGAGTGATACAATACTGGGCACATGAAAGTTTAATAAAAAAGGCATAAGGATGAGGAAAACTAGGAGTGGGGAAAGTTAATCAAAATGAAACCTCTATGGAAAACCCATATTTAAACCTACTGTCTTATAGCTCAATTCAAGACTATAATTGTGGGAGACCTCTGCCTGGGTCACCAGGAGTCCATTGCCAATGAACGCAGGAGAAAGCTACCCTCCCAGGAGCTTGGAAAAGCAATGAGTGGGGTTAAGGGGAGCAACACCTCTCACCCAGACCCATCCAGATCCGCTGGGATCCAGGGCCTGAGAACCAGGGGGCAGGAAACCTCTGAACCTTCCAGTTTCCTTCTGTGGGTGGAGACCTCTGCCTGGGCCACCAGGAGTCCATAGGCAACGAGCACTGAAGAAAGCTACCCTCCCAGGAGCTTGGAAAAGCCATGAGTGGGGTTAAGGGGAGCAACACCACTCACCCAGACCCACCCGGATCCGCTGGGATCCAGGGCCTGAGAACCCAGGGGCAGGAAACCTCTGAACCTTCCAGTTTCATCTGTGGGTGGGGACCTCTGCCTGGGCCACCAGGGGTCTGTTCCTGGGGACCTCAGCCTGGACCACAGGGCTCCAGGAGAGAGCTGGTATCCCAGTAGTGCTGACACACCTTTGAGCACAGGCAAAACCACCACTTCTGTTCAAACTCAATGAATCAAGAGGGACCCTTGCAGAGCTATCAGGGCATAAGAACCAAGGGACAGCTGGGGACAAGATCATTCTGATTTCTTTCTGAACCCCAGAGCGGACCCTGTGTCACAGCTCTCTAAACCCAAACACCTCTCAGAGAGAGCTGGTCTTCAAGGAGTATTGACACAGAGGCCTGCAGGAGGGGCAAGCCACAACCTGACAGAGTAAGATCAGCTAACATCAGAGTTAACAACATGGAAAAAGGTAAGGGTAGGAACATAAAGAACAGAAATCAAGAGTACTCGGCACCATCAGAACCCAGCTCTCCCACCACAGCAAGCCCTGGATACCCCAACACACCAGAAAAGCAAGACTCAGATTTTAAATCATTTCTCATGATGATGATAGAAGACTTTAAGAAAGAAATGAATAACACCCTTAAAGAAATACAAGAGAAC
>JAPYYD010003442.1:0-14147 GCA_028551405.1 Uromys caudimaculatus
CACAACTGCTAAGAGAAGTCCCAGCAGTGCATCACCCGCAAACGACCCCGTCAGAAATTCAAAATCCAGCATACCTGAGAGAGCTCACCTACCACTGCAGATTTGCGAAGCCTCCCCGTCCGTTGGGCGGGGGGTTCCCCTCGGTGTCAAGATCTCCCGGCATCCCGGGTTTCAGCACCAGTTGTCCCGCGCGCGCCTCTCGCCGGCAAGAAGACACGCGCCACGCAGTAGGCTCCGTCTGCAGTTCAGCTTTATTCAGCCGTTGATAGCGAGGAAGAACCCGGGGCCCCAGAATGGCGCTGCTTATATAGCCCTGAGGCAGTGTGTCCTCCACTGATTGGCGCGCCCCGGGAGTGGGCGGTGATTAGTCACGTACACCCTTAATGCGCAGGCGCTTCGGGCGAGCCACCCCACGCTATCCACAAGTTTACTCTAACCGCTCCTTACAAGGGACAGGAACCTTCCGGTTTCCATCTGTGGCAGGAGACCTGTGCCTGGGTCACCAGAGTTCCATAGCCAAGTAGCACCAGGAGAAAGCTACCCTCCCAGGAGCGTGGAAAAGCCATGAGTGGGGTTAAGACAAGCACCACTGCTCACCGGGACGGAACCCGCCCGGAACCCGCAGGACACAAGAACTGAGGTGAAGTCGGACATAGGAACCTTCCGGTTTCCATCTGTACTTGAAGAACTCTGCCTGGGCCACCAGGGTTCCATAGCCAAACAACACCAGAAGAAAGGTACACTCCCAGGAGCGTGGAAAAGCCGTGAGTGGGGATAAGACAAGCACCCCTGCTCACTGGGACCTGGGGACCTCATCCTGGGCCACAGGGCTCCAGGAGAGAGCTGGTATCCCAGGAGTGGTGACACACCTTTGAGCATAGGCAAAACCACCACTTCTGTTCAAACTCACTGGATCAAGAGGACCCTTGCAGAACCATCAGGACACAGGAACCACGGGACCGCTGGGGAAAAGATCCTTCTGGTTTCTGTCTGCACCCCAGAGGTGACCCTGTGCCACGGCTCTCCAAACCCAAACACCTCTCAGAAAGAGCTGGTCTTCAAGGAGTATTGATACAGAGGCCTGCAGGAGGGACAATCCACAGTCAGACAGAGTAGATGAGCTAACATCAGAGTTAATAAGATGGCAAAAGGCAAGGGCAAGAACCTAAGGAACAGAAACCAAGGCTACTTGGGATCACCAGAACCCAGCTCTTCCACCACAGCAAGCCCTGGATGCCCCAACACACCAGAAAAGCAAGACTTAAATGATTTAAAACCATTTCTCATGATGATGATAGAAGACTTTAAGAAAGAAAGAAATAACTCCCTTAAAGAAATACAAGAGAACACAGGTAAACAGCTAGAAGCCCTTAAAGAGAAAACACAAAAATCCATTAAATAATTACACGAAACACAATCAAACAGGCAGAATTACAGGAAAACACAATCAAACAGATAAAGGAAATGAACAAAACTATCCAGGAGCTAAAAATAGAAATAGAAGCAATAAAGGTATGACAAATGGAGACAACCCTGGAGTTAGAAAACCTAGGAAAGAAACCAGGAGTCATACATGCAAGCATAACAAACAGAATACATGAGATAGAAGAGAGAATATCAGGAGCAGTAGATACCATAGACAACATTGGCACAACAGTAAAAGAACATACAAAATGCAAAAAGCTCCTAACCCAAAACATCCATGAAATCCAGGACACAATGAGAAGACAGAACCTAAGGATAATAGGTATCAAAGAGAGTGAACATTCCCAACTTAAAGGACCAGTAAATATCTTCAACAAAATTATACAAGTAAACTTTCCTAACTTAAAGAAAGAGATGAATGTAAATATACAAGAAGCTTACAGAATACCAAATAGATTGGACCAGAAAAGAAATTTGTCCCATCACCTTATAGTGAAAACACCAAATACACAAAACAAGGAAAGAATATTAAAAGCAATAAGGGAAAAATGTCAAGTAACATATAAAGGCAGACCTATAAGAATTACACCAGATTTCACACCAGAGACTATGAAAGCTAGAAGATCCTGGGCAGAACGCATACAGACACTAAGAGAACACAACTGCCAACCCAGGCTGCTACACCCAGCAAAATTCTCAATTATCATACATGGCAAAACCAAAATATTCTATGACAAAACCAAATTTACACAATATGTTTCCACAAACCCAGCCCTTCAAAGGATAATAGATTGTAAACTTCATCTCAAGGAGGGAACCTACACCCTAGTAAAAGCAAGAAAGTAATCTTTCAACAAACTCAAAAGAAGATAGCCACACAAACCTAAAAGTAACATCGAAAATAACAGGAACCAACAATCACTATTCCTTAATATCTCTTAACATCAATGGACACAATTCTCCAATAAAAAGACATAGACTGACAGACTGGATCCATAAAGAGGACCCAGCATTTTTCTGCATTAAGGAAACACACCTCCGTGATAAAGACAAACACTACCTCAGAGTATAGGGCTGGAAACCAATTTTCCAGGCAAATGGTCCCAAGAAACAGGCTGGAGTAGCCATTGTAGTATTGGATAAAATCGACTTTCACCCAAAATTCATCAAAAAAGATGAGGAAGGATACTTCATACTCATCAAAGGCAAAATCTACCAAGCAGAACTCTCGGTTCTGAACATCTATGCTCCAAATGCAAGGGCAACCACATTCATAAAAGAAACTTTACTAAAGGTCAAAGCACACATTGCACCTCACACAATAATAGTGGGAGACTTCAACATCCCACTATCATCAATGGACAGATCTTGGAATCACAAACTAAAGAGAGACACAGTGGAACTAAGAGATGTTATGGACCAAATGGATTTAACAGATATCTATAGAACATTTCATCCTAAATCAAAAGAATATACCTTCTTCTCAACACCTCATGGTATCTTCTCCAAAACTGACCATATAATCAGTCACAACACAAACCTCCACAGATACAAGAAGATTGAAATAATCCCATGCCTCCTATCAGATCAATATGGATTAAGGCTGGTCTTCAATGACAAGAGAAAAACCACATACACATCGAAGCTGAACAATGCTCTACTCAATGATAACTTGGTCATTGAAGAAATAAAGAAAGAAATTAAAGATTCCCTAGAATTTAATGAAAATGAAAGTACAACATACCCAAACTTATGGGACACAATGAAAACAGTGTTAAGAGAGAAAACTCATAGCCTTGAGGGCCTCCAAAAAGAAACTGGACAGAGCATACACCAGCAGCTTAACAGCACACCTGAAAGCTCTAGAAGAAAAAGAAACTAATGCACTCAAGAGGAGTAGAGGCAGGAAATAATCAAACTCAGGGCTGAAGTCAACCAAGTAGAAACAAAAAGAACTAGACAATGAATCAACAAAACCTTGAGTTGGTTCTTTGAGAGCATCAACCATAGGGCACAGAGACAGTTTCCAAATTAACAAAATTAGAAATGAAAAGGGAGACATAACAACAGATTCTGAGGAAATTCAAAAAATCATCAGCTCCTACTACAAAAGACTATACTAAATAAAACTGCAAAATCTGGATGAAATGGACAATATTCTAGACACATATCAAATACCAAAGTTAAGTCAGGTTCAGATAAACCATCTAAAAAGTCCCATAATGCCGAAAGAAATAGAAGCATTCATTAAAAGTCTCCCAACCACAAAAAGCCCAGGACCAGGTAAGTTCACTGCAGAATTCTATCAGACCTTCAAAGAAGACCTAATACCAATACTCTTGAATATATTCCACAAAATAGAAACGGAAGGAAAACTACCTAATTCCTTTATGAGGCCACAATTAAACTGATACCAAAACGTCACAAAGACCCAACAAAGAGAAAAAATTTCAGACCAATTTCCCTTATGAATATCGATGCAAAAATACTCAATAAAATTCTTACAAACCAAATCCAAGAACACATCAAAACGATCATTCATCATAATCAAGTAGGCTTTATCCCAGGGATGCAGGAATGGTTCAATATTCAGAAATCCATCAATGTAATCCACTACATAAACAAACTCAAAGAAAAGAACCACATGTTCATTTTATTAGATGCTGCAAAAGCATTTGACAAAATTCAGCGTCCCTTCATGATAAAAGTCTTGGAAAGATCAGGAATTCAAGACCCATACCTAAACATAGTAAAGGCAATATACAGCAAACCAGTAGCCAACATCAAACTAAATGGAGAGAAACTTGAAGCAATCCCACTAAAATGAGGGACTAGACAAGGCTGCCCTCTCTCTCCCTATTTACTCAATATAGTCATTTGAAGTTCTAGCTAGAGCAATTAGACAACAACAGGAGGTCAAAGGGATACAAATTGAAAAGGAAGAAATCAAAATATCACTCTTTGCAGATGATATGATCGTATACTTAAGTGATCCAAAAAACTCGACCAGATAACTGCTGCAGCTGATAAGCAACTTCAGCAAAGTGGCTGGATATAAAATTAACTCAAACAAATCAGTAGCCTTCCTATACTGGAAGGATAAACAGGTTGAGAAAGAAATTAGGGAAATGACAACCTTCACAATAGTCACAAACAATATAAAGTATCTTGGTGTGCCTCTAACGAAGCAAGTGAAAGATTTGTATGACAAGAACTTCAAGTCTCTGAAGAAAGAAATCGAAGAAGACCTCAGAAGGTGGAAAGCTCTCCCGTGCTCATGGATTGGCAGGATTAATATAGTTAAAATGGCCATCCTGCCAAAAGCAATCTACAGAATCAATGCAATCCCTATCAAAATTCCAACTCAATCCTAAATAGACTTAGAAAAAGCAATTCTCAAATTCATTTGGAACAAAAAAAAAAAAAATACCCAGGATAGCAAATGCTATTCTCAACAACAAAAGAACTTCTGGGTGAATCAGCATCCCTGACCTCAAGCTGTACTACAGAGCAGTAGTGATAAAAACTGCATGGTATTGGTACAGTGACAGGCAGGCAGATCAATGGAATAGAATTGAAGACCCAGAAATGAACCCACATACTTATGGTCACTTGATTTTCTACAAAGGAGCAAAACCATCCAGTGTACAAAATACAGCATTTTTGACAAATGGTGCTGGTTCAACTGGTGGTCTATATGTAGAGGAATGAGAATTGATCTATTCCTATGTCCCTGTACAAAGCTCAAGTCTAAGTGGTCAAGGACCTCCACATGAACGAGATACACTGAATCTAATAGAAGAGAAGGTGGGGAAAAGTCTCGAACACCTGGGTACAGGGGGAAAGTTCCTGAACAGAACACCAATGGCTTATGCTCTAAGATCAAAAATTGACAAATGGGACCTCATGAAATTGCAAAGTTCCTGTTAGGCAAAGGACACTGTCAATAGGACAAAACGGCAAACAACAGATTGGGAAAAGATCTTTACCAATCCTATGTCTGATAGAGGGCTACTATCCAATATTTACAAAGAACTCCAGAAGTTAGACTCCAGGAAACCAAATAACCACATCAAAAAATGGGGAACAGAGCTAAACAGAGAATTCTCAACTGAGGAAATTCGCAGGGCTGAGAAGCACCTAAAGAAATGCTCAACATCCTTAGTCATCAGGGAAATGCAAATCAAAACAACTCTGAGATTCCACCTCACACCAGTCAGAATGGCTAAGATCAAAAACTCAGGTGACAGCAGATGCTGGCGAGGATGTGGAGCAAGAGGAACACTCCTCCATTGTTGGTGGGATTGCAAGCTGGTACAACCACTCTGGAAATCATTTTGGCGGACCCTCAGAAAAATGGACACAATACTATCTGAGGACCGAACTCCTGGTCATATACCCAGAAGATGCTCCAACATGTAGTAAAGACACATGCTCCACTATGTTCATAGCAGCCATATTTATAATAGCCAGAAGCTGGAAACAAGCCAGATGTCCCTCAGCAGAGGAATGGATACAGAAAATGTGGTACATTTACACAATGGAGTACTACTCAGCTCTTAAAAACAATGACTTAATGAAATTCTTAGGCAAATGGATGGAACTTGAAAATATCATCCTGAGCGAGGTAACTCAGGCACAAAAGAAGGAACATGGTATGTACTCACTGATAAGTGGATATTGGCCCAAAAGTCCCGAATACCCAAGTTTCCCTTTACAGTTACCGCTGTACTGAGAGTGAAGTCCCAGATGGAAGAGTTGGAGAAGGGACTGAAGGAGCTGAGGGAGTTTGCAGCCCCATGGAGGGAGCAACAATGATGACCGGCCTGACCCCCGGTCCTCCTGGAGGCTGGACCACCACCCAAAGAATACACATACAGGGACCCATGGTTCAGACCACATATGTTGCAGAGGAGGTCTTTTTGGCCATCAGGGGGAGGAGAGGCCCTTGGGCCTGAGGGTGTTATAGGCCCCAGTATAGGGGAATGTCAAGGTGGGAATATGGGAGTGGGTGGGCTGGTGGGTGGGAGGTGGAATACCCTCATAGAAGTGGGGGAGGAAGAGGGGATAGGGGGTTTCCAAACAGGAGACCTAGAAAGGGGGAAACATTGGAAATGTAAATAAAGTATCAAAAAAATTTAAAAAAAAAGAATAGCGGTACTCCATCCAGTAGAAGCAATTGCTAATGAGTTCAGATGGAATGAATACTCACTTCTGCAATCCAGTTATATTGGAAGAAAATAGACTTTAATCACCATTTTGAACAAGAAAAAAATCATACGGCCCTCATGTGACACTGAAGCTATAAAATCATATGTGTTATACACCGCAGTGAATATATAATCTTAGAAAAATGTTTATAATGAGGGATCGAATACTAAGTATAAGTTGATGTCAAAAATTAGAACATGTTACAATGAGAAAGAGCTTTCATAAAATTTCACTAAAACTCATACATGATGCCATATGTACACTTGAGTCACGTTGTGAGAGGAAGTCACAGTAAAATTGCCTTGGTGACCTCATAACAAATGACAATACAATGAAAATAGATTATTCAAAGCTACAAGACATTGTATATAAGAAACAAAATTCAAATGACATTCACTTAGTTGTAAACAAGGGAAGAATGTCTATTGTTCTTATTTGATTCACTGTTTGGTGTCATTATGCACTAGCATAGATGTAATGGATAAAATATTGGAGATACCAGCTCGTATTAAGGATGGTGATGATATAGGTATCTCAGGAACTGTTGATAGCTTTCTCATATCAAGAATAGGTATGAACATATTTGTCAAAAATCTCACTGCTGTAATGATTTCTTCAATGACAAAGTTCACAAAGTATAAACAAGCAGTCATTGCTAATAAGAGACATCCCCACTTGTCCATTGCAAGTGCACTGACCCAGGTGACACACAGTGAGGTTCCTTGTAACAATATAAATGAAAGAGCAAACCAAAAGTAAATGCATCAAACACTCCCTAGGAAAATATGAGTTCTTACATTGTAATTTCATTCATATAAATCACAGCATAGGTCCATGCTGATTAAATCTCCTAAAGGTTGAAATAGATATGAACATACGTACTCATAATCACACATCAACTCATAACATCTGAGAACAAACTATTGATTAATGACAAACAATGGTAATAAATACAGCTGTCAATACCTTATTTCTATATTGTGAAGTGGAGTAATTCAGGTAGTATCTCACTCTAAAAATTATCTGGATGTAGCCTACATGTTCCCATAATCATATTACTACCACATATGGATTCTTGCAATTCCCACCCACAGGCAATCTTTTATTTTGATGGGTGTGCTGTAGAAAAACATGAGTTTCATTTTTAAATTACACTGTTTTTTTAATTTCCTATCACAGAATCAGAATGCAAATCATTGAATAGGTTGCTTAAAGGCGATGCATAAGAAGTAGTTAGCTTCCTTAGAATGAACAGCATGGAGGCACAGAATGAGATCATGCAATGAATAAAAAGCAAATAGCAAGACTTACAAACCTTAATGTTCTGCATAATGTAAATTCATTATGATGCTCCTGAATTTTTGTTACAGTTGGTTAAACTTTGTGTGTTCCTTCAAATAATTAAGTCGTGCAAAGAACAATTGACAGACTTTAAAGCATCTTACAGAAAGATATTGCAAACAAAGCATTCATGGTAGCTCCTTAAATTCAACCCACCTGAAATACTTGTCTTGCTGAGGCAGCTGGAAACACACTCAGGAAATTGTAGCCAAAGTTGCATCTTTCATGGCACATCTGTGAAGATAGAAATAGTAATCATATTTACTGAAAGACACTTCAACCTAAGAACTGCTATGAGACTGGAGACATCTTAAATTCAGTAATTTGAAAGTAGAATTCAACCAATATTTAATAATAATAATAATAATAATAATAATAATAATAATAATAATAATAATAATAATGACCCTCCCAGTCAAGGAAGAGAATGATGAAATGATTAGAAGAGAAAATACATATCATTTAATTTTATCCTGAATCCCTAAGTCATTCTGTCATTATCTAATGCCTGCCTTTTTAAAAAAAGCCACAGGATAATTTTAAAGGAACACAAAGTATGGTCATATTTACCACATTAACTTAAACCATGTAGATCACAGACCTCAACATAAAACCAGATATAGTAAATATAGTAGAAGAGAAAGTGGGAAATAATGTTGAACACATTGGTACAGAAGACAACTTCCTGAGCAGAACACCAAAGTCTCAAACTCTAAACAATTGTTAAATGGGACTTCTTGGAACTGAAAATCTTGAGTACAGCAAAGGACACTGTCAATAGTACAAAATGGCAACATACAGACTGAGAAAATTTCTTCACCAATCCTACATTGGACTGAGTGCAAATATGCAAAATATATAATTTACTCAAATAGTTAGACATCAACAAACCAAATAAGCCAATTTAAAAAATGGCATACGGTGCTAAACAGAGAATTGTCAACAGGAATCTTGATTGGCCAAGAAGCATTTAAGGAAATGTTACGTGTCCTAAGTCAGCAAGGAAATGCCAAGAAAATCTTGGGATTCTATCTTAAATCCATTAGAAAGGCTAAGATGAAGAAGAAGAAGAAAAAAAAAAAAACTCAGGCAACAGCACATGCAGGCTAGGAATTGCAGCATGTTGAACACTCCTCCATTGCCGCTGGGAGTGAAAACTTGTAAACCACTCTGGAAATCAATCTAGTGGTTTTTCAGAAAATTGAAAATAGTTCTACCTTGAGGCCAAACTATACTTCTGGGCATATAATCAAAAGATGACCCACTACAATAAAAGGATATGTGCTCCACTATGATTATAGCAGCTTTATTCATAATAGCCAGAAACTAGAACCAACTTAGAGGTCCCTCAACGGAAAATGAATATAGAAACTGTGGTTCATTCACTCAGGTGTTAAAAACAAAAACATCATGAAATTTGCAGGCAAGTGGATGGAACTAGAACGTATCCAGAGAGAGGTAAGCCAAACCCAATAGTACATGCATCCTATGTACTACTTACAAGTAGATATAAGCCATAAAGTACAGGATTAACAAGCTACACTACAGGAGAATAAAAAGATAAATAAGAAAAAAGGACTAAGCTAAGATGTTTTGATCTCACTTAGAAGAGGGAGTAGAATAGTCATGGGTAGCAGATGGAGGAAGGAAACTGGGTGTGAAGAGGATGTGGAGTTCAGGATCAGGTGTGGGGAGAGGCAGCACAGCTGGCCAGAGCACTGAGAAAATGAGTGGAAATTGGTGCCTGATGGTGGTGGGGCATCTCAAAGATGTGCCAGCGAAATGGAATGAGGGAGGCTCCAGGCACTCTATAGAAGTGATATTAGATGAGACTCCTAGCAGTGGATATATGGAATTGGGACTGACCAATTCCCATAGCCAGGAAGGACCCCCAGTAGAGTGATAAGGACATCAACCCACCCACAAAATTTTCAACACAAAATTGGTCCTATGTGCAAGAAATGCAGGGACAAAGATCCAGGGAAGAACAAGGCTGTGCCTCAAGTTGAGACCCAACCAATGTACAAGAAACAATCCCTGACATTATTAGTTGCAGTAACAAGCTGAGAATAATTGTCTTCTAACACTTTCCACCCAGCAGCTGACTGAAACAGATGCAGTAAGCAACCAAGAACCTAACATGGTACAAAACTCAACACGTCTTATTGGAGAGTGAAGGGGAGGATTGAGGGATGCATAGGGCAAAAGAACTCCACAGGACCCTGGGGGCTTTCAGAGAATGAATCACCAACCAAAGAGCAAACACAGGTTTGACCTATAGCTGTAGCACATATGAAGCAAAATGTGCAGCTCGGTCTTCATGTGTGTCCCCCAGCAAGTGGAGTTGGGTCTGTCCCTAAACATGCTGCCTGCCTGTGGATCTTTTTCCCCTTAACTGGGCTGCCTTGCCTGGTCTCAGTGGGAGAAGACTTGCTTGCCCTGCAGAACCTTAATGTGACAGAAACATAATGGGGGGAAGGGGGTACTTAAGGGGGTTTGTCCACTCAGAGGAGAAGGGATGGAGGGAGGAGGTTGGTTCTATGTGAGGAGGAATATGGAGGAGGGCGGTAGTGACTGTAATGTAAGGTGAAAAAATGAATTAATTAATGAGGAAAAAAGGTAATTCACTGCAGTTTGGTGACTTGAGAAATGAGAACATAAACTTTCTACTTGCACAAAAAATCACATAATTTTGTACTGAATAAGCTATGTCAGCTACATTTTGAAATGTTGACCTGCTACTCAGTATATTTCCATCGTATCCTAAAGTGGTGTGCATCATATAAAAGTACAGTTTTCTTATACAGTCCATATCAACAGAACATATCTATGCCTCATTTGAATTTGATAGGTTAAGATAGACTCAATACTTTTACATCAAAATACTTTAATGATTTCATTATAAAATCAGAATGTTGTATCTCAAATGAATATTAGCACAATATTGATTTTATGAACTTTGTTCAAAACAAATAATCAGCTATGAAACAAGAAAGCTAATATGTGATTAACACTGTGTCATAGATCATTCCTCAGATGAGCAGGAAGCTTAATTGCTAAACTGCTTGGATCACAGTTGGAAAATGTATATTCAATTTCTAGAACCACATAAAATAAATAGCTAGTGTATTGTCATGTGATCTTTAAAACTTACTTTTTAATTTAGTTTTATTATAACACAATTATAAAATTTTCCCCTTCCCATCCTTCCTCCATAGCCTCTTATTTACTCTTCTTTGCTCAGTTATATCATGACCCCCCTTTTAGTAATTGATGTTACATATATAAATATATACACACATACATGTAATATGTATTTATATGCAAATATATTTATAGACAAACATTCAGATATATTTAGGCATCTATGTGTGTATATATTTCCTAATATATAAATACAATCTATATACCTGTACTATGTTATTAGGATTGACCAGTTGGTACAGAAATCCACATCAAATTGAAGTACAGATTTTGGAGTCCAGTTCTTACTAAGATGTCTACATGTCAATGCTTGCACATAAAGCTCACAGACCATTTAGAAAAGAAAGAGGTATGATTGTAAGAGCCAGAGAAAATGATAATTTGTTTTGAGGCTGTTGCTTCGAGGAATGTTAGAAGGTATACCCAAAAGGCCTTGACAATATGACTATATAAACATAAACAGAATAGGAATGACAAGAGACATGCTGCTGTCATTCAGTTTTTTCAGAACCGGCTAAAGTAGGTAGATGTAGGTATTCTTACATTACAATAAAATAATCAAGTATATATGAACAGATTTGACAAGTTCCAAGGATGCTGAATGAATGGAACCTACCAATAACTAGAGCAAAACAAAATATTACCATAAAGGAACGAATTTCTAGAGTATAAAAGTTGTTGAAACTTTCAACAAAATTTATTGTTATAAATTTATTAAAAATATCAGGAGTTTGTCATGTCTGTCTCAGGCTTTTGGCAAAGAGCAAGAGTGAAAATATCAGGGGTCTGATTTTAACAGTTTCACTTCACAATGCAAAAAAAGTATTTAATGCTTAATCTTAGTGCTGAACTTGAGGTCCTTGGTGCTGCTTTTGGCACATTTCTGTGTGGTACCAAGTTTTGTGTAGCTGCTCATCAAGGCTTAAAAAAGCCTTCAGTCGCAAAGTAAACAAAGGCACAAAGGCCATGGAGAGCTCAGAGTTGCCACCCTGGCCTGTGAGTCTAAGGGTCTGCAAGAGCTCTAGGAGATGTGGGGGTAATACAAGAGACACTTCCTTTCAGAGACAGTAATGTGAGCACACTATTCTTGGTGATTCCACGGCCATTGTGTCCTCCAAAATAATTTTAGTTTTTATTGCTTCTGAAACTAAGTGAGCCTAATATAATACAATAAATACTGTGGCACCCCAAAATATGTCATATGACCACTAGGATTATTTTGTGTTAAAGTTCAAAACTAGCAGGTGAAAAGGGAGCACGAGGACCTCTCGTTTTCCTGTTTCCAATCAGGATTTGAGGCAGAAAAGTATCTTTTTGAACATGGACTATTTAAACACCTCTTTTCTTCTTTGATCTCCACACATATTTGATTTTGTACAAACACCATACATTATTCAACATTCTATAAAGTATGAAAGCATTTGGGTGAGGGCACTTTGGGGGCCCTCCATTCCTGTTGGAATATTATCTGTGCATGAAAAATCTGTGTGTGCACTTTTCTCAAGTCAATTTCAGTCTCAGACCCAGCCAGATATCCTAGGAAGATAAAAATTAAAACATTTTTAGTTCCCTGTAAAAAATAAAATAAAATAAACCTCTAGGAACTTTTTTATAATCTGACTTTGCATCTTCAAAACCTAAGTTTCAATTAATAACTGTCTCTCATCTGTATCAGATACTGCTTTGTTTATAGTGGACATTTATCTATGTAAAAAGAAAGTAAAAATCTCTCTAGGACTTTGCACAATCTTTGTGAAAGACAAAGACACATTTTTGCTCTGCCTTATCTGAGACTCTTTTTTTATTGGTTATTTTATTTATTTACATTTTAAATGTTATCCCCCTTACGGTTTCCTCTCTGCAAAACCCCTATTCTATTCTCCCTCACCCCTGCTTCTATGAGGGTACGCCCCCATGCACACATTCACTCCCCACCTCATTACCTAGCATTCCCCTACACTGGGGCATCCAGTCTCCACAGGACAAAGTGCCACTCCTCCCTTTGATGCCAGATAAGGCAATCATCTGCTACATAAGCAGCTGGAGCAATGCCTTCCTCCAAGTGTACTCTTTTGGTTGCTGGTTTACTTCCTGGGAGCTCTGGGGGGTCTGGTTGGTTGATATTGTTGTTTTTCCTATGGAGATGCAAACCCCTTCAGCTCCTTCAGTCCTTCCCCTAACTCCTCTATCTTGGGTCCCCAGCTCAATCTGATGGTGGGCTACTAGCATCTTCATCTGTATTAGTAAGGCTTAGGCAGAGCCTCTCAGGAGACAGCTATATCAGGCTCCTTTCAACAATCATTTCTTGGCATCCACAATAGTGTCTGAGTTTGGTGACTGCATATGGAATGGATCCCCAGGTGGGGCAGTCTCTGGATGGCCTTTTCTTCAGTCTCTGCCCAATTTTTGTCCCTGCATCTTTTTTATTTTTTTATTTTTTTTCTTCTTTTTTATTTTATTTTTTATATTCTATTTACATTTCAAATGTTTCCATCTTTCCAGGTCTCCCCTTTGGAACGCCCATATCCCCTCCCCATCTCCCTGCCTCTATATCCCCCTGCCCACCCACCCATCCACTCACTCTCATCTTCCCTCCTTGACATTCCTCTATACTGGGGCATTGAACACCCTCAGGCCCAAGGGCCTCTCCTCCACCTGATGGCCAAAAAGGCTCTCCTCTGCCACATATGTGGTCCGAAGCATGGGTCCCTCCATGTGTATTCTTTGGTAGGTGATCCAGTCTCTGGGATTATCAGGGAGTCAGGCTAGTTGACACTGTTGCTCCCTCCATGGGGCTGCAAACTCCCTCAGCTCCTTCAGTCCCTTCTCCAACTCCTCCATCTGGGACCTCACACTCACCCCGAGTTGCTGTGAAGTGAAACTTGGGTATTCCGAACTTTTGGGCTAATATCCACTTATCAGTGAGAACATACCGTGTTCATTCTTTTGTGACTGAGTTACCTCGC
>JAPYYD010003443.1:0-14147 GCA_028551405.1 Uromys caudimaculatus
ACGCATATGTGTATCAGAGGATGGGAAATAAATCCAAACAAAATTCAAGGACCATCTACCTCAGTGAAATTCTTAGGAGTCCAATGGTGTTGGACTTGTAGAGATATTCCTTCTAAGGTGAAAGATAAATTATTGCACCTAGCCCCTCCTACCACCAAGAAAGAAGCACAGCATTTAGTGGGTCTATTTGGATTCTGGAGACAGCATATTCCTCACTTGGGTGTGTTACTCAGGCCCATTTACCAAGTGACTTGGAAATATGCTAGCTCTGTGTGGGGTCTGGAACAGGAGAAGGCTCTTCAACAGGTCCAGGCTGCTGTGCAGGCTGCTCTACCACTTGGACCATATGATCCAGCAGACCCAATGGTACTTGAGGTGTCGGTGGCACATAGAGATGCTGTTTGGAGCCTCTGGCAGGCTCCTGTAGGTGGATCACAGAAGAGACCTTTGGAATTTTGGAACAAATCTCTACCATCATCTGCAGACAACTATTCTCCCTTTGCAAAACAGCTCTTGACCTGCTATTGGGCCTTAGTGGAAACTGAACGTTTGACAATGGGACACCAAGTTACCATGTGACCTGAACAGTCCATCATGAGCTGGGTGTTATCAGACGCTCCAAGTCATAAAGTAGGATGTGCACAGCAGCAGTCTATTATCAAATGGAAGTGGTACATCTGTGATCGAGCCCGAGCAGGTCCTGAAGGCACAAGCAACTTACATGAAGAAGTTGCTCACATGCCTATGGTTTCTACTGCTGTAGCAATGCTGTCTGCTGCCAAGTATGTGTCTATAGCCTCATGGGGTGTTCCCTATGATCAGCTGACTGAAGAAGAGAAGACTAGGACCTGGTTTACTGATGGCTCTGCACTTTATGCAGGCACCACCCAGAAGAGGACAGCTGCAGCATTATAACCCTTTTCTGGGACAACCCTGAAAGATACAGGTGAAGGAAAATCTTCACAGTGGGCAGAACTTCAGGCAGTACACATGGTATTACAGTTTGTTTGGAAGAAGAAATGGCCAGATGTATGATTGTTCACTGACTCATGGGCTGTAGCCAATGGATTGGCTGGATGGTCAGGGACTTGCAAAGATTACGATTGGAAAATTGGTGAGAAAGACATTTGGGGAAGAAGGATGTGGACAGATCTCTCCAAATGGGCAAAGGATGTGAAGATATTTGTGTCTCATGTAAAGGCTCACCAAAAGGTGACTTCTGCCAAGGAGGAATTCAATAATCAAGTGGATAAGATGACCCATTCTGTAGACAGTCAGCCTCTTTCCTCAGCCATCCCTGTCATTGCTCAGTGGGCACACGAACAAAATGGCCATGGTGGCTGAGATGAAGGTTATGCTTGGGCTCAACAACATGGCCTTCCACTCACCGAGGCTGACCTGGCTGCAGCTGCTGCTGAATGCCAGATCTGCCAACAGCAGAGACCAACACTGAGCTCCAGATATGGGACCATTCCTTGAGGTGACCAGCCAGGAACCTGGTGTCAGGTTGACTACATTGGACCACTTCCTCTGTTGAAAGGACAACGTTTTGTTCTTACTGGGGTAGATACTTATTCTGGTTATGGATTTGCCTTTCTTGCACGTAATGCTTCTGCCAAAACCACCAACCATGGACTTACAGAATGCCTTATCATGGTATTCCTCACAATATTGCTTCTCACCAAGGAACTCATTTCACAGCCAGAGAAGTGCAATAGTGGGCCCACAATCATGGAATTCACGGTCTTACCATGTTCCCCATCATTCTGAATCAGCTGGTCTGATAGAAAGATGGAATGGCCTTTTGAAGACACAGTTACAGCACAAATTAGGTGGCAGCAGCATGGAGGGTTGGGGCAGAGTTCTTCAGGAGGAAGTATACGCTTTGAATCTGTCCAATATATGGTACAGTTTCTCCCAAAGCCAGGATCCATGGGTCCAGGAATTAAGGGGTGGAAAAGGGAATAGTTCCACTCACTATTACTCCTTGTGACCCTCTAGGAAAATTTTTGCTTCCTGTCCCCACAACTTTAGGTTCTGCTGGTCTAGAAGTTTTGGTTCCAGAAGGGGGAGTGTTCCTACCAGGAGTTACAACAACTATTTCATTGAACTGGAAGGTCAGACTTTCCTCTGGTCATTTTGGGCTTCTAATGCCCTTAAACCAACAGGCTAAGAAAGGAATAACAGTGTTAGGAGGGGTGATAGATCCAGATTACCATGGGGAAATTGAATTGAAACTCCACAATGGAGGTAAGAAAGATTGTCTGGCATTCCTGAGATCCCTTAGGGCGTCTCAGCCTAGAGTATATTGAGTGTTCGATTTAACAGAAATTCAGCCAGGAAAATATGACTACAAATACCTTCAGGTGTTTGTAGATACTTTTTCTGGATGAGTTGAGGCATTCCCCACCTAGCAGGAAACAGCTTCCATGGTATCCAATATTAGAGGAAATTTTCCCAAGGTTTGGGGTGCCCAAGGTAATTGGATTGGACAATGGTCCTGCTTTTGTCTCTCAGGTAAGCCAGGGATTGGCAAAAGTATTGGGGACAGATTGGAAACTTCATTGTGAGTTCTGTCCCCAAAGCTCAGGATAGGTAAAGAGAATGAACAGAACACAAAAAAGAGACCTTAAATAAATTGACCTTGGAGGCTGGCTCGGACTGGGTGGTGCCCATCCTCTTGGCCATGTTCTGAGCCCGGAACATCCCCTACCATTTTAACCTGACCCATTTTAAGATCCTTTGTGCTACCCCAACTCCCTTGGTGTCCACTGGAACCTCCCAGGAGGTATCCCACAACATGAGATTTGGCCCAAACTGTCTGCTTTAAATGCTCCAGGGATGACAGAGACCTCTCACCACTTCCAGACTGGATCTATGTAAAGAGGCATCAGGCACAGTTGCTGAAACCCCGATGAAAGGGACCCTTCCTGGAGCTGCTAGCTACTCCCACAGTTCTCAAGGTAGACAGTATTGCGACCTGGGTGCACATTTCCCATGTGAAACCTGCAGACACCCCGCTCCCAGGAGACTCCCACTGGATGGTACAGAAGATGGACAATCTGCTCAAGCTCAAGAACACTCAACCTTGATCATGACTGCCTGGTGGTACCTTAGGACAGCAGTCACTGTCTCCCTTCCATTGTGGTTGGGGGTGGCTGAGACAGCCACTGGGATCTTCACTTTGGTAGAGAGAATGAACAGAATACAAAGGGAAAATTATGACAGTCTGAGGACAGCCATTGATTTACTTATAGAGAGGATAGAAACTTCCATCAGTCATCTTAAAGAATCACTGACTTCGTTATCAGAAGTAGTACTACAGAATAGGAGGAAATTAGACTTAACTTTTCCTCCAGCAAGGAGGTCTATGTGCTGCCTTAGCTGAAGAGTGTTGCTTTTATATAGACCATTTTGGGATTGTTAAAGATTCACTGGCCAAAGTGACAGTAGGGTTAGCCAAGCGGAAGAGAGAGAGAGAACAGAGTCAGACTGGTTCGAGTCTTGGTTTAACTCCTCCTCTTGGTTAACCACCCTCATATCTACCTCGTTAAGACCTTAATTATTCTCCTGCTACTGTTGACTTTTGGCCCCTACACTTTGAACCTCTTGGTTGCTTTTCTTAAGGAACACATAGGTACATTACAACTAATGATCTTAAAGCAGAAATACAAAGAACTAGATACAGAAGACCAAGAGTATGAGTTGCATAGCTATCAACAATAGCTTCAAGATTGAAGCCTGCACAAGAAAAAGGAGGGAATGAGAAGTCAGCTCAGGAACTTTGGAAAATTTGGGCACCCCTCCCCTCCTGGAAGAAACAGGTTAGAGAATACATAGGCTGGAAGGGAGGGGCTGATTAAGCCCCTGCTACCTCATTCCCTGAAGACCAATCAGTTTAAAGTCACACTGTTCTGCCATTCACAGTGTGCCTAATGGCTGCTGCTCTAAAAACCATATAAAAGCACACTGAATGGGTAGCACACAGCAGTTCTATTCCACCTTGGTCTGCAGAACGACCCCAGCATGCTGGATCGATTAATTCCTCTTGCATTTTGCATTGATCCCGGACTCCATGTGTTCACTCAGGGGTCTCCGGTCAGTTAAGGCTCCCAGAGTCTTATGTTCCTATAGTTCAGTGATGAGAGACAGGATAAGAATAGAAATGGATCAGTCACAGCAGAAAGAATGATAATTGAATTAGCTTCAGGCCACATGAGGAAGCTGACAACAAGTAGACTTATTCTGAAAGGTCTGGATCTAATCTTTATCTCTAAACATGCTGGATACTTTTAAATTTTATATTAAAAAGATATCAAGCACATGAGAACAAAAACTTTGGAGTTGACTCACTTAATTGTTGAAGGACACTACACAGCATAGATCTAGGGGGTAAGTTGCCTTATTCTAACCCTAATATTCACTTATATATTAATTCTGTTGTTTAGTTGTATAAATGTTACTCTTTCTCCAAGGAAAACTTAAAAGATAACTTGCACAAGATTGAGAGTTAGAGATGGTAAGATAGCTCAGTGTTAAAGGAGGTGTGACTCAGAATCCATGTAAAAGTTGAAGGTCAAGCAGATCAGGAACCAGGAGCTGATGCAGAGGCCATGGAGGGATGTAACATACTGGCTTACTTCTCCTGGCTTGCTCATCCTGCTTTCTTATAGAACCCAAGACTACCAGCCCACAGATGGTACCACCCACAAGTTGCCCTCCCCCCTTGATAACTAATTGAGAAAATGCCTTAAACCTGGATCTCATAGAGGCATTTTCTCAACTGAAGCTCCTTTCTCTGTGATAACTCCAGCTTGTGTCAAGTTGTGCCAAGTTGACACACAAAACTAGGCAGTACACAGTCATTCCACATTTTTACATTGTATTTTTCAATTTCAACCCAAAGAAAAATAAACAAAAAGAAGAAGATCCAGTTATTAGCCATTCTATGGCATGCTTCTTCACTATAGAACTCTCTATCTTATGACTCTGCAGTCTATTACTCTCTGCATTATCATTGTTTAGGGCTTTACAGTTCTAGAAAACCCAATACATAAGTTTGGATGTTTTGTTTCTTAACCTGAAAGAGATTTTCTTATCTAACTTAGTCACTATACAGAAAAAAATCTTTAACTTGTACTTTTTCTTTACAAGAACTATTTTATTAACAGAGAAACTACTTTGGCCCCTTTCCATCACATTCTTCATGCTTCCTTCAACACATTGTCTCTCCTACTCCCATCTTTAGTGTTCCTTTCATAGATGAAGCCTGGAGGCTAGACTCCAGCCAGTACCTCTAATACCAGCAATATAAAACATAAGTCTTCATTCTTCTCAGGTAAATGTCATGAGCCTGGGTTTAGAAAGACTTGATTAACATTGGTTAATAATACTTTTAAAAATACTTCAAGAAGGTCAGCAATATGGTTCAGCAGATAAAGGCACTTGCAACCCAACATGCCCCGAGTTCTATTCCCAGAACCCATGTGGTAGAAGAAGAGAACTGACTCCTACAATTGTTGTGTCTTGACTTCCACAGTGTGCTGTGCTTGCATACACACACACACACACACACACACACACACACACACACACACACACTGAATAAGTAAATGTAAATTAAAAGTATTTTTAAAGTCCTTAAGATTTCAGTACAAGACCAGCACCGAATGATCCAAAAACAGATGATTCTATTGAATAAACTTTATTTGATCTTAATTCTCAATAGTGTTGCTAGAAGGCCAGATAATGAAGAAATATATTTATAGACTGAACAAAACATAACTAAGGTATTGACCAATGCTAAGATATACTATTGAACTATGATGTATTTCTTTTTTTCATTCTTTCATTTTTTATTGCTTTTCTTTTTTTACACTCCATTTGCTACCCCCTCCAAATCCACCCTTACATGTTTCCTCATCTCATTCCTCCTTCCACCTACAATGTCTGTAAGAGGATGCCCTCTCCCACAAGGCCGCCCCATCCCCTGGGGCCTCAAGTCTATGCAGTGTTAGGTGCATCTTCTCCCATTGAGGCCAGACCAGGCAGTCCTCTGCTGTATATGTGTCAGAGGACTCAGCTAATGTGTGCTCCCTGGTTAATGGCTCAGTGTCTAAGAGACCTCAGGGGTCCAGGTTAGGTGAGACTGCTGGTATCACTATGGAGTCATCCTCCTCTTCAACTTCTTTCTCTGACTCAACCATAGGGGTCCCTGACTTCAGTCCAATAGTTGGGTGTAAGTATATGCATCAATCTCGGTCAGCTGTTTGATGGGCCTCTCAGAGAATAGTCATGCTAGGCTCCTGTCTATAAGCACATCATAACATCAGTAATAGTGTCAGGCCTTAGAGCTTCCTCCTGAGATGGATCCCAAGTTGGGCCAGTCACTGGATTGCCTTTACCTGAATCTCTTCTCCATTTTTGTCCTTGCAGTTATCTTAGACAGGAACAATTCTGGGTCAGAGTTCCCTCCACTTGATGCCCTGTCTTTCTACTGAAGGTAGACTCTACAGGTTTCCTCTCCCCACTGTAGGGTATGTCCTCTAGAATCCCTCTCTTTGAGTCCTGAGAGTCTCTCACTTCCCAGGACTCTGGTACTTTCTAGAGGGTCCCCCCACCTCCCACCCCCTGAGGTTGCATATTTCAATTCATTCTTCTAGCCCTCAAGGCTACTCTCCAGTTCCCCCATCAATACCTATTCATGTTCCGCTTTTCCCTTCCCCTTCCCCTCTCCCACCCAGATCCCTCCATCCCTCTGCGCCCCCCCCCCATGATTGCTTTCTTCTCCCTCCCAAGTAGGATTGAAATATCCTCACTTGGACCTTCAGCTTGTTAACCTTCTTGAGCTCTGTGGATTTTATCCTAGGTATTCTGTACTCTTTTGGCTAATATCCACTTATTAGTGAGTACATACCATGCATGTCCTTATAAGTCTGAGTTACTTCATGCAGTGGATATTTTCTGGTTCCATCCACTTGCCTGCAAAACTCATAATGTCCTCGTTCTTAATAGCTGAATAGCATTCCATTGTGTAAATGAACCACATTTTCTGTATTCATTTGTCTCAATTTGGGGTTTGTATTCCTGCACAAAACATCATGACCAAGAAGCAAGTTGGGGAAGAAAAGGTTTATTCAGCTTTCGCTTCCACATTACTGTTCATCACCAAAAGATATCAGGACAGGAACTCACACAGCGCAGGAAGTTGGAGGCAGGAGCTGATGCAGAGGCCATGGAGGCGAGCTACTAACTCTATTGCTTACTTTCTTATAGAACCCAGAACTACCAGCCCAGGGATGGTACCACCCACCATGGGCCCTCCCACCCATGATCCCTATTTGAGAAACTGCCTTACAGATGGATCTCACGGACGCATTTCCTCAAGGGAGGCTCCTTTCTCTGTGATAACTCCAGCCTGTGTCAGTTTGACACACAAAACCAATCAGCACACCATTCTTCCATTGTGGGACATCTGGGTTGTTTCCAGCTTCTAACTATCAAAGACAAGGCTGCTATGAACACAGTGAAGTACATGCCTCTGCGGAATGGGGGGGGGGGGAGCATCTTTTGGGTACATACCCAAGAGTGGTATAGTTGGCTCTTCAAGTAGATCTATTTCCAATTTTCTGAGGAACCTTAAGATTGATTTCCAGAGTAATTGTACTAATTTGCAATCCTACCAGCAATGGAGGAGTGTTCCTCTTTCTCCACATCCTCGCCAGCATGCTGTCACCTGAGGTTTTTATCTTAGCCATTCTGACTTGTGTAAGGTGGAATCTCAGGATTGGTTTGATTTGCATTTCCCTGATCACTAAGGACTTTGAACATTTCTTTAAGTGCTTCTCTATCATTGGAGATTCCTCTGTTGTGAATTTTCAGTTTAGCTCTATACCCTTTTTTTTGGTTGGGTTTTTTGTTTTTTTTTGTTTTTGGAGGTTAGCTCCTAAGCATCAAAAAACTAACTTTTCAGTTGTTCTCTGTTCCCAACTTCAGTGTACATATTATGAAACCCTCTGAATGGTTTCTTTGAGTGAAGCCTCTTTCTACAAGCACAAGGTGAGGACTAGTTCAACCCCCTGTGCCTCTGATAGCAAAGAGGAAGTAGGAGAAATATGGGAAACCTTTTCATAATCAAAACCAACACAAGTCTGTCTTATAGTAGCTTTTTCTCATATCCAACTTCTAATTATTTCATACTTTGATATACATAAGCATTTATGGACTCATTAATCACCACAAGTCCAATTGAACTTTTCCATTCACTCTCTATGCAGGTCTTACATGATACATTTTGCCTCACATTGAAATACAATATGTATTGTTTAAGGCATTGGTCAAAATAAATAAAACATTTAAAGTAAAAATCCTATAACATTTCAACTATCATATAATATTAAGAGTCTATTAAATGCAAAATATTTTATATTCTAGAACTACCATGATGAATGGGGTACAAGTTTGCCTTTAAAGAAAGCACAGTATAAAGGTAGAGACAGACACACCCAGGAACAAGAATGCTATAGTGTGATAAGCTCTCTGTTAAGCAAGTTCAGTACACTTTGGCAGATCAGAAAAGTACCCAACCCACTGGGAGTCGTTTGGGAGACTTCCCAAAAAAGGTGCTGCTTGACTGAGTTCTAAATGAGTACCAACTGCCATGTGTAGAATGAGGAAAGAACAATTCAGAAAAAAGAAAAGGAAAGTCCAAAATATAAATTTGTAAAACAAACTAAAGAACTGAAAGAAGTATCACTGGGCAAAAGAGAATGTATAGTTGATTGGCAGAATATGAATGGTGATGGCAGCATGAGTCTGTCCTCAAACTCCTTCTTTGCAGGTACTTGATCACAAGAATGAGAAAAGTAACTAACACACTGTAAGAAAAACAGCAGCTACAACTTCCTGAGCACTTGATAATGGGCAATAACTCAATAACTACCTCGGTAACTTTCATCATTCCTTTATTTAATTCTCAAAATGATTCTAGGATAAAATATAGTTGTGACTCTCATTTCAAAAACAAGAATAAAAAATGTATTAAAATATGTAAAAATGTAAATTAAAAAAAGAATACAGAGATTCTGATAGATCAAATCATTTGTCCAATTCAATTAGCAATGATAACACTGGATTTAAACATGGATCAGTATAAATCTAATCCATGTTCTTAGCAATTACCTTTATTCATAGGGAAGATCTTAAATACCAATATTGAAAATAACTTAATAAACAATGAGATTCAATTGATAATGCTTTAAACCAGGAATAAACAATCGCCTTGGTCTCACCTTCCTGTTAGCAACAGGTAAGTAGGAGTGAACTGGGGGAGTCTCTAGAGTTGCTGTTACCACAGCTCTCATTACTAAGGCTTTGTGGTTGTTTTGTTTTTAGCAAGCTGCTCTTATTAGTTTATGACTGGGCCCAGAAAAGAAGGAAAATTTCTACCTGTAAGACAAATCTTCTCTTCCCTGGTATAAATGAACTGGAAGAAGACCCAGGCTTCAAATTGGTGAGAATCCTCTTCCCTCAGGGATCCACTGTGATCAGCTTTTAGTCTGTTCTTGGCTCAGAAAGTCTCTATAGAGTACTCCAAAACTGACCTGGTAATATGGGTGGCATGTAGAGAGCACAGGAGAACAAAAGTGCATCTGTACTATGTCAGTTTAAGTTCAGTGAAAAATAGATGATGTGAGTCAGAAGAGATGTCTCTGGATGGTCTCAGGGACTGGGTCAGACACCTGGCTGAGCCACTAGTAACTGTGTACTTGGTAATAATAAATGGCATTGATTAATCACAGTCTGCTTCTAGATTCTAGATTTCTTACCCTCAAAGTGAAATGGCAATTTCCCACTGCAGAGTTCATTTCCCTGTAAAATTGCTAGAACCTGGACTCATGTGGGGTTATCATTTTTATCAGAATTAGGCAAAATAAAAATGCTGCAGTTCCCATTGTGTTCAATTGTGCTGTTTACCTACGTCCATCTCCACCCTAAAATGCTTATGTAAATTCTGGGCCTTTGTCCTCTACCAAACATTGAATGGTTCATAAGTTCTTGAATTCCCAACATAGAGTATCGGAGCTATGCAACCATAGCATAGTTAAAATTTTTTAAAAATAGTTTGAAAGATAGATTTGCAAATAAGAATAAGTAAGGTCAGGTTAGAAAACCCACCTACACATGAACAGACACAGATTCCATATGTGGTGGTACATGACAATTCTTAGATGATGGAAAAAAATCTATCTGGCCATTTCTGATAACAAGGCTCTGAAACAGGCAGATGCTGTTCCCCAACTTCTTGGAGGAATAAGAAACAGTCCTTGATTGAAAAGCAATGTGTCTATTGAGACCCTTAGAGTTCTAGTTTCTTGTTTCTGTTGTGAAGGACATGATTATGAAGATCTTGAGATTATTGGGCCAGGAAAAGTGAAATTCTTTGACTGAGTCCAGATCTACCAGAGCAAAAGCTCTTGCCAAGAACATTTTTAAACAGACAAACGGTTTATTTATCCTACCTCCAAGAAGTCTTAATTAATTAATAACCAGTTTTGAAAGCTTCAGTATGATCAACTGCGTGACAGCTCCAGCCACACTCTAACGGCATGTTTTATTTTGTACCCTTCTAGTTTTTACCCTCAACACTGATTGTCATTTTATCTTATTTGAGTGAAGAAACAAAATCACTGTAAATATTGTCCTATTATTCAATTGGATGATTATGATTTTCAGAACAAACTAAGCTTAATTTGTAATTTTGAACTAATACCATTTTGTATTTCTTTTAGGGTGACCAGAACTGCTTAAACCAAAAACTGAAGAACAAACTTGCCTGCATTTCAATATTTGTTCCAGTAAATCAAATCTCTTTGTTGCAACATCCCCTGTGTCTCTCAAAGACCTTTTTCTCCATTTTATTGGAATCATCAACTCCTAAGATTTGTGGATATACCTTGGTGTTGGAGTACCTTACCTAGCATGCACAAGACCTTGAGTTCTATCCCTACTCCAAAAAATAACCATCAATTAATAATTAATTACATCATCCAATCTTCCTTATTCCATGGCACATGACTTCCTGAGAGTGAGCCTTCTCGATAGTCTAGATATTTTTTCCTAAGCAATGTAGAATACTGACTCTTCCCATGACTTTATCAATGTGGTCTTTACAAAACGACATTCACTTAAAAAGAGATGAGTAAAAACAAATGGCTACAAAATGGTTAAAGATGATGACAAACTATTTGTAGCCTGGGAGTCTTATTGGCAGTGAGAAATGGCTGCATTGACACTGTCAAGATGAAAACTCAAAAACTTCTTGATACTTTGTAAATATCATTCTACTCTGAAAAGATGCCAAACTAGCCATTCTGTTAGTGCTGTGGATATTTTAATGGACTTTTGGAATGTGTAACCCTAAGTCACTTCAAATTTCCTACCACCGGCTGATTCAAGTCTTGCTTATCCACAGAGAATGCTGTTCCAAGTTCCCACTTCTTTTTTACCATTTATCAAATATGAAAACACTATATTTTTTTACGTGGCAGCTGCCAAGATCACCTCACAGTCTAATGAACATTGATCCTGCATATATACAAGCATTGATTTAGCAATCTGTCTCAATACATTTTCCATGAATAATGATGCTTTACATTTTTTCTTTTTTTCTTTTTCCTTTTTGATACTTTATTTACATTTCCAATGTTTCCCCTTTTCTGGGTCTCCTCTTTGGAAACCCCCTATCCTCTCCCCATCCTCGCCTCTATGAGGGAATTCCACCTCCCACCCACCCGCCCACCGATCCCCATATTCCCACCTTGACATTCCCCTTTACTGGGGCCTCTAATACCCTCAGGCCCAAGGGCATCTCCTCTCTTCTGACGACCATCAAAGTCATCCTCTTCCGCATATGTGGTCCGAACCATGGGTCCATAGATGTGTATTCTTTGGTTGGTGGTCCAAACTCCAGGACAACGGGGGGGGGGGGGGTGTAAGGCCCATTGACGCTCTTGCTCTCTCCATGGGGCTGCAAATTTCCTCAGCTCCTCCAGACCTTTCTCTAACTCTTCCATCTGGGACCTCATTCTCAGTCCAGCAGTTACTGTTAAGTGAAACTTGGGCATTCTGAACTTTTGGACTAATATCCGCTTATCAGTGATTACATACCATGTTCGTTCTTTTGTGACTGAGTTACCTCGCTCAGGATGATATTTTCAAGTTCCATCCATTTGCCTGCAAATTTCATGAAGTCATTTTTTTTAATAGCTAAGAAGTACTTCATTGTATAGATGTACCACATTTTCTGTATCCATTCCTCTGATGAGGGACATCTGGGTTGTTTCCAGCTTCTGGCTATTATAAATATGGCTGATATGAACATAGTGGAGCACGTGTCTTTATTGCATGTTGGAGCATCTTCTAGGTATATGCCCAGGAGAGGTATAGCTGGGTCCTCAGGTAGTATTATGTCCATTTTTCTGAGGGTCCGCCAAACTGATTTCTAGAGTGGTTGTACCAGCTTGCGTCCAACAACAGTGGAGGAGTGTTCCTCATTCTCCACATCCTCGCCAGCATCTGCTGTCACCTGAGTTTTTGATCTTAGCCATTCTGACTGGTGTGAGGTGGAATCTCAGACTTGTTTTGATTTGCATTTCCCTGATGACTAGGGATGTTGAGCATTTCTTTAGGTGCTTCTCAGCCCTATGAATTTCCTCAGTTGAGAATTCTCTGTTTAGCTCTGTTCCCCATTTTTTGATGGAGTTATTTGATTTTTTGGAGTCTAACTTCTTGAGTTCTTTGTATATAATGGATATTAGCCCTCTATCAGACATAGGATTGGTTAAGATCTTTTCCCAATCTGTTGGTTGTCGTTTTGTCCTATTGACAGTGTCCTTTGCCTTACAGAAGCTCTGCAATTTCATGAGGTCCCATTTGTCTATTCTTGATCTTAGAGCATAAGCCACTGGTGTTCTGCTCAGGAACATTTCCCTCATACCCAGGTGTTTGAGAGTTTACCCACTTTCTCTTCTATTAGATTCAGTATAACTGGTTTATATGGAGGTCCTTGATCCACTTGGACTTGAGCTTCGTACAAGGAGATAAGAATGGATCAATTTGCATTCTTCTACATGTAGAACACAAGTTGAACCAGAGCCAGTTGTTGAAAATGCTGTCTTTTTTCCACTGAGTGGTTTCAGCACTTTTGTCGAAAATCAAGTGACCATATGTCTGTGGGTTCATTTCTGGGTCCTCAATTCTATTCCATTGATCTTCCTGCCTGTCACTGTACCAATACCATGCAGTTTTTATCACTACTGCTCTGTAATACAGCTTGAGATCAGGGATGCTGAGTCCCCCAGAAGTTCTTTTGTTGTTAAGGATAGCTTTTGCTATCCTGGGTTTTTTGTTGTTCCAAATGAATTTGAGAATTGCTCTTTCTAAGTCTATGAAGAATTGAGTTGGAATTTTGATAGGGATTGCATTGAATTTGTAGATTGCTTTTGGCAGGATGGCCATTTTTACTATATTAATCCTTCCAATCCATGAGCATGGCAGATCTTTCCATCTTCGGAGGTCTTCTTTGATTTCTTTCTTCAGAGACTTGAAGTTCTTGTCATACAGATCTTTCACTTGTTTGGTTAGAGTCACACCAAGATACTTTATATTTTTGGTGACACTTGTGAAGGGTATCATTTCCCTAATTTCTTTCTCAGCCTGTTTATCCTTCAAGTATGGGAAGGCTAGTGATTTGTTTGAGTTAATTTTATATCCGGCCACTTTGCTGAAGTTGTTGATCAGCTGCAGGAGTTCTCTGGTGGAGTTTTTCAGGTCACTTAGGTATACGATCATATCATCTGCAAACAGTGATAATTTCATTTCTTCCTTACCAATTTGTATCCCTTTGACCTCCTTTTGTTGTTAATTGCTCTAGCTAGAACTTCAATTACTATATTGAATAGATAGGGAGAGAGAGGGCAGCCTTGTTTAGTCCCTGATCTTAGTGGGATTGCTTCAAGTTTCTCTCCATTTAGTTTGATGTTGGCTACTGGTTTGCTGTATATTGCTTTTACAATGTTTAGGTATGGGCCTTGAATTCCTGATCTTTCCAAGACTTTTATCATGAAGGGATGTTGAATTTTGTCAAA
>JAPYYD010003445.1:0-14142 GCA_028551405.1 Uromys caudimaculatus
TGATTTCTTCCTTTCCAATTTGTATCCCTTTGTCCTCCTTTTGTTTTCTAATTGCTCTAGCTAGAATTTCAATTACTATATTGAATAGATAGGGAGAGAGAGGGCAGCCTTGCCTAGTCCCTGATTTTAGTGGAATTGCTTCGAGTTTCTCTCCATTTAGTTTGATATTGGCTACTGGTTTGCTGTATATTGCTTTTACTATGTTTAGGTATGGGCCTTGAATTCCTGATCTTTCCAAGACTTTTATCATGAAGGGATGCTGAATTTTGTCAAATGCTTTTTCATCGTCTAATGAAATGACCATATTGTTTTTTTCTTTGAGTTTGTTTATGTAGTGGATTACGTTGATGGATTTCCGGGTATTGAACCATCCCTGCATCCCTGGGATGAAGCCTACTTGATCATGATGATTGATCGTTTTTATGTGTTCTGGGATTCGGTTTGCGAGGATTTTATTGTGTATTTTTGCATCAATGTTCATAAAGGAAATTGGTCTGAAGTTTTCTTTCTTTGTTGGGTCTTTCTGAGGTTTTGGTATCAGTGTAACTGTGGCCTCATAGAAGGAATTGGGTAGTGTTCCTTCTGTTTCTACTTTGTGGAATAGATTGTCAGGATCAGATAGACCATCTAAACAGTCCCATAATGCCTAAAGAAATCGAAGCAGTCATTAAAAGTCTCCCAACCAAAAAAAGCCCAGGACCAGATGGGTTCACTTCTGAATTCTATCAGACCTTCAAAGAACTAACACCATGGTTTTTCAAACTCAGTACCCTTCGTGAATTACTTTGTGTTGTGTCTGGCTGCTCTGCTTTGCACACAAGAGGCACAGCTGCAAAGGAAGTACTACTATTGGATTCTAAAGCACAACAAAAAGAATTGGACTGTATTACCTCGTCAGCCAATAGGAGGGGAGACAGTTGTTTTGGTTGGACTCTATGATCTGGCACACCTGGCATGTTTTCATCAGAGTGTAGTTCTCGTTCACACACTAATGACTATTGACTAGCTGGAATTCTGAGGCCGATTCATAAGGAAATTCACTCTGAGGGATTATAATAATCTTCCTGGAATATTGAGAATTTCCAAGTAAAATGTTAACTTGTACTGTTATGAAATACACTAACACACTAGCAAGAATGTAGGAGAAAACCTCTATGTAAAAATAGACACCACTGCTGCAGATGAAAGTTTTATACAAGGTAACTTTGGTGAAATAAGAAAGAACACTAAGGTGTGAGAGATTGACCTCTGTCCAAAAAGGGATTCTATCTTCCCTTTCAGGACATAGAGGCTTACACAAGCTTTCCTTTTTGTCAACGTATACAATGAGAAAAGTGTGTCCATTATTGAGAACTTAATCGTTTCCCCAGATACAATGACTGTCCTCCTTTCCATTTGTATTTTTATGTCTTTAGCTTTCAGTTTTATAATTTCTATTTGGATTCGTTTTATTATTTTTTTCACTTTCACAAGATATCCCATTTGTTTTTAACAGAATTAAGAATTGTGTATGAAATTATTTTTATATTAGTTTAAATTTTTAATTAATTTTCTCTTTATTATTAATTTCAAAATATTAGTATATAATTTCTCCTTTTCCTCTCTTCCCCTGACCTGTCATGCTTTCTGTGCTTCCTCACAATTCAGAGGCTTTTAAATTGTCAACTATGTATATACAAATGAATAAATATATGAGTATAATCAGATGAATCCACTCAGTGTTGCTTGTACGTATATATTTTGGGGTTGACCATTTGGTACAGGATAATCAATACCCAAGATTCAATTCACAGACCATATGAAGCCTTAGAAGAAAGACGACCAAATGTGGATGCTTCAGTGTTTCTTACAAGGGTGAACAAAATACTTACAGGAGGAAATATGGAGACAAAGTGTGGAGCAGAGGCTGAAGAAAAGGCCATCTAGAGACTGCTTACCTGGGGATCCATCCCATATACAGCCACCAAACCTGCACGCTATTATGGATGCTGAGAAGTGCTTGCTGATGGAAGCATGATAAGTTGTCTCCTGAGAGGCTTAGGCAAAGCCTGACAAATACAGAGGCAGATGCTCACAGCCAACCATTGGACTGAGCGTGGGGTCCCAGATGGAGGAATTGGAGAAGGGACTGAAGGAGCTGAGGGGGTTTGCAGCCCCATGGAGGGAGCAACAGTGTCAACTGGCCAGACCCCCCGGAGACTGGACCATCAACCAAAAAATACACATGGAGGGACCGATGGTGCTGGCAGCATATGTGCCAGAGGAGGGCCTTGTTGGCCATTAGTGTAAGGAGAGGCCCTTGGGCCTGAGGATGTTAGATGCCCCATTGTAGGGGAATACCAGGGAGGGAAGCCTGGAGTAGGTGGGTGGGGTAGCACCTTCATAGAGGCAGGGGGAGGGGGATGTGATTGGGGTTTCTGAAGGGGAGACCTGGAAAGGGGAAAACATTTGAAATGTAAATAAAGTAAATAATGTGAAGAAGAAGAAGAAGAAGAGGAGGAGGAGGAGGAGGAGGAGGAGGAGGAGGAGGAGGAGGAGGAGGAAGAAAAGTGGTATGTTTTAAGGAAATTCTTAATATAACTCATAATTCTAAAACAAACAAAACAAAATAAAAACCTTGCAAAAATTTACAACCCTTTACAAGAAAGAGTCAGCTTTTCTGTAAATTATATAAATACAAATATATTGCTTCTAGTGTAAAACTGCTTGATGCTATTTCTTTAGCTCACATAATGTTATTGTCTCATAGAATTTTTCAGGCTGTGCCAGGAGCCATCAAGAAGTCAACAACTATCAGGCGATCTTCCTGAAATGGTGCCAGCATGTACTGTTAAAAAGTTAATGACGGAATTGTTTCTCTAGACAATACCGAGAAGAATTTCATTTTAGGAAAGATTCTTGCTATTAATATACTTTTCCTGTTATTGTTAAATACATACAACAATCACTATACATTAGCCCACTCTTTTGAGCAGATCTCTGAAGACCAACGAAGATATACTGCCTTGTAGTGATGCTATATAGACACATAGAAGATTTAATTCTTAATGATGATCCTATAAGAATTCCTAAAATTATATTAGTAATTATTAATCTCTTTTATAATAGGACTGCTATTAAGTCCTTTCTGATGTCAAAACTGCATAGAGAACTCTGCCAGTCTTCAAATGTCATGAGTTAATTGCTTCTGAGATCGCAAGCAGACATCAAGAACTTAGAGCCATTACAAGAGGTTGCTCATGGATTGGCAGAATTAATATAGTAAAAATGGCTTTCCTACCAAAGGCAATCTACAGATTCAATGCAATCCCCATCAAAATCCCAACACAGTTCTTCAAAGACATGGAAAGAACAATTCTCAAATTCATCTGGAAAGGCAAAAAACCCATAATAGTGAAAACAACACTTAACAATAAAAGAATAGCTGGGGGAATCACCATCCCTGACCTCAAGCTCTACTACAGAGCAATAGTGATAAAAACTGCATTGTATTGGTACAGAGAAGGCAAGTTGATTATTGGAATAGAACTGAAGACCCAGAAATAAAACCGCACATGTATAGACACTTGATCTTTGACAAAGACACCAAAAATATACAATGGAAAAAAAAAATCCTCAATAAACGGTGCTGGTCTAACTGGCTGTCTGTATATAGAAAAATAAAAATAGACCCATATTTTTCACCTTGCACAAAGCTCAAGTCCAAGTGGATCAAGGACCTCAACATAAAACCAGATACACTGAATCTAATAGAAGACAAAGTGGGAAATAGCCTTGAACTCATTGGCACAGGGGGAAATTTCCTAAACAGAACTCTAATGGCTCAGGCTCTCAAATCAACAACTGATAAATGGGACCTCACAAAACTGAAAAGCTTCTGTAAGGCAAAGGACATAGTCAATAAGACAAACTGGCAACCTATAGGTTGGGAAAAAAAATCTTCACTAACTCCACATCTAATAGAGGGTTAATATGCAAAATATATAAAGAACTCAAAAAGCTAACCACCCAAAAACCAAACAACCCAATCAAAAAATGGGGTATAGAACTAAACTGACAATTCATAACAGAGGAATCTTGAATGGCTGAGAAGCACCCAAAGAAATGTTCAAAGTCCTTAGTGATCAAAGAAATGCAAATCAAAACGACCCTGAGATTCCACCTTACACCAATCAGAATGGCTAAGATCAAAACCTCAGGTGACAACTCATGTTGGCTAGGATGTGAAGAAAGAGGAACACTCCTCCATTGCTGGTGGGATTGCAAACTGGTACAACCACTCTGGAATCAATCTGGAGGTTCCTCAGAAAATTGGAATAGATCTACCTGAAGACATAGCAATATCACTCTTGGGAATATATCCAAAAGATGATGTCCCACCAAGCCATGGGGGCACATGTTCCCCTATGTTCATAGCGGCCTCGTTTGTGATAGCCAGAAGCTGGAAACAAGCCAGATGTACCACCACAGAAGAATGGATACAGAAAATGTGGTTCATTTACACAATGGAGTACTACTCAGCTATTAAGAATGAGGACATCCTGAGTTTTGCAGGCAAATGGATGGAACTAGAAAATTCCAAATGGAGAGGAAGGGTAGCACCTGAGAGGGAAAGTGGACAGGAGTGGGGTGGGAGGGGAACCCGATCTGGTATTGGGTAAGGGAAAGTACTGAAGCCCTGAGGGCCAACAGAAAGAATGGAAACAGGGAACCTCAGCAGGTAGGAGGTTGGGGGGACTCTCCAGAATGCACCAGAGACCTGGGAGGTGAGAGACTCTCAGGACTCAAAGGGAAAGACCTTAGATGAAATGCCTGACAGTAGGGAGAAGGAATTTATAGAGACCACCTCCAGCAGGAACACAGGACATCAAATGAGGGAGGGAGTTGCCATCCCACAGTCAAAACTCTGACCCATAATTTTCCTGTCTGAAAGAACTGCAGAGATAGAAATGGAGAGGAGCCTGAGGAAAACAAGGTACAGAAGCAGGCTCAAAGTGGGATCCAGCTCAAGGGGAGGTCCCAAAGCCTGACACTATTACTGAGGCTATGTTTGCTCACAAAAGGGATCTAGCATGACTGCACTCAGGAAGACACAACAAACACCTTAAAGATTCAGATGCAGATATTTGCATCCAACCAATGGACAGAAGCTGCTGACCCCTGTGGTTTAATTAGAGAAAGGCTGAAAGAAGCTGAGGAGGAGAGCAGCCCTGTATGTGCACCAGCAGTCTCAATTAATCTGGTCCCCAGAGATCTCTCAAACACTGGACCACCAAACAGGCAGCATACACCAGCTGATATGAGGCGCCCAAAACATACACAGCATAGGACTGCCAGGTCTGTGCTCAATCAGAGAAGATGCACCTAACCCTCAAGAGAATGGAAGCCCCAGGGAGTTTAGAGGTCAGGTGGGGTGGGTGGTGGGTGGTGGAGGGTAGGGACATCCTCATGGAGACAGGGGGGTGGGCAGGAGGCATGGGATATGGAACAGTCAGAGGGTGGACTGATGGAGGGGATAAAATCTGGAGTGTAAAAAATAAATAAATAAATGATTAAATTAATAAAATAAAATAAAAATAAAACAATAACATGAAAAAAAGAATAAAAAAGATCTAATAACAATGTAAAGATAGAAATTGTTGTATTGCTCTTTTTAAAGTAATGTTAATTCTTGATTCATTGAAACATTGATTTCAATTGAAATTGATATTTATATTTAAAAAAGAACAAGGAAATATGAACTACAAGATTAATATTACTTATAAATGGTAAAGACTTACAGGGACCTATCATAAAAGCCTACACGTGGAATATGCTTTTCTACTTGGGTTGCCTTGTCTAGCCTCAGTGGAAGAGGAAGTGACTAGCCTCATGGAACCTTGAAATGCTAGGGTGGAGGGAAACCCAAAGGGCCTCCACCTGCTTAGAGGAGAAAGGCAGGGACTAATGAGGCAAGGATTGTGGGGACTGAGAGAGGGGCAGTGAGCAGGATGTAAAGTGATTAAGTTAAAATTAAATTAAAAAAATAAAAAATAATCCATTATATATATTATTAATGCTTATACATAATACTATCTTATATTTTCAATGAACCACATAGGAAGGGTTTCTTTTATATTCCACTTAAATTTTTTCCCAGAAAGGTATTGTAAACAGTATATAAAATTTGATGGTCCTTCTGTAATATGCATGTATTTTTAACTTGAGTATACAGGAGATTAATGTTTGATTCAATATTTAAGAAGTAATCATTTTTCCCACACCTTACAACTAAATGCTAAGCCTTTGTAGGCATGAAAATTTCATACTATACCTTGATTTCTTCTATTTCATCTGGTACTATCTTGTATGCTGATATAGTCCCACCCAACCTGAAATTAGGAGAAGAAAATACTCTTAAAACCAGCAACAGGGTAAAAGAATATGAATGTTATATAGCATTAGGATTAGAGTGCCACCAGAAATCTCCCAAGACCCACCTTAATAGCCATGGGGAAAAACATTTTTGTTTCATTTTTCATTTATTAGTTTAGAAAAAACAGGCAACAAATGAATACCGAAAGAGGAAGCATTACATTGGGTTTTCATTCTGAATTAAACTTCCATTATTTATGGTTTTAATAATGCTAAAGCTGTCATGTTTATTGCGGAACTCTGTCATAACATATATTAAGAACCAAGAGTAAACCTGTTTTTATTTGTTTAATTAATAAACTCGATTACTTGGAATAGTTTAAGGTTTCCAAAAATTGAACAAAAAGTGAAGTGAGCATATCCTGCTCTAAGCCCCATTTCCTAGTTTTCCCAATAATTATCATCTTAGAGTACAACTATCACAAATAATTAAACAATATTGATTTTGATATATTTTTAAAATAAGTCTTAGAGATTAATGTATCCATTATTATCAAAGGGAAAAAGCCAAAACCCTGCAAATTACACATAGTTTGAGCCCTAATATGTAAGTTTAAATTATTTCAAAATAGAATGTTTTAAAGACATTATCATTATAAAAATAGATTTTAAACAGGTTTTTAAAGAATTTTTAACAGTTAAGCAGTTAATAAAATCAACACATGAAATAATCATTATATAAATGGAATAGATTACAAAAACAATTCCAAATTGTTATTAAAACGATTCAAAGATGCTATGGTAAAAATGGTTGATAATGGAACACAAATACAAAGCCGCACTGGTATGAACAACTTCAATCCTGTTTACAGAAATAATTCATTTTTCTCATGTTTAATGTTAACAGTACCTTAGATACTTGAATTTGTTCCTAGAAAGATATAGGAAGATAACTCTCCAATTAAGAATTTCTATAACTTCAAACCAAAGGGAATGGTTTTGACCATTAAGAAGGTGAGGCAAACCAGATATGACATGGCTGTTACATTTTTGGAACATACACAGCAGCTATAAATGTCTGCATAAGATTGGCCCCTGAAATAATCTGTCATGGAGGAGAAAGGTGCTCACAAGGCCCCATTCCTTCCTTAGGAGCTACTGACTGTTATTTGCTGCAGAGAAAAGGTGCAATTGTCTCTAATAGTATATCTCACGGAAGAAAAGGTGCAATTGTCTCTAATAGTATATCTCACGGAAGAAGAGCTGACAAACAACAATGGAGGGGGATAAATAAAAATCACATAACATTGTATATATGAATGTAACTGCCAAAAAAGAAAATTATTTCTAAAGAAAAGAGAAAAAAGGAAGGCGTGTTAAGGAATATATATGTTTTAATGGTCGCACTGGGATTAAAACCCAATAGGCAAGCCAGGCGATGGGGCACACACCTTTAATCGCAGTACTCAGAAAAGAGAGGCAGATGGATCTCTGAGTTTGATGCCAGCCTGGTCTATATAGTTTCAGGACAGCAAAGGCTACATAAAGAAATCCCATTTTAAAACAAAGGAAAACAAACAAACAAACAATAAAAGAAACCTGCATAACAATAACACTTATGCATAGGCATTGTATACTAATGAAATGATAGCATAGCTATGAGACCAAGTTGTTAAAACAATTTTTAGCGAACACAGAAGGGAGAATGGAAACAGTGTAAATATTAGAGAAAAATATTCAGTAAACAGAAGCAATTCAGAAAACCCAAGGGAACAACTAACTAATAAACAACTTATTTGTGTGTGTGGGGGGGAGGTGTTGAAATATTCAAGAATAAAACTATTTCAACCTATAACAAAAAAATGATTATCACCTTTGAAATCATTTCTGGAAATGAAATTTTAATTTTTATGGCATCATTAAACACAGATGCATTTTAAATACCCATAGTTTTAACATGTTATCAGTATCACTTTCTCTAGCAGGGTCTAGGTCATAAAATTACCTACTCCAAACTGCATTACACAAACTGTCCATCTTACTGAAGAAAAAAGAATAAACTCTGGGATCAGCATACAGAAATATTATACATTGGCAGTCACAGTGATAATAATAGCTTCAAGACTACAAGTAGTACTGAAATCTTATGTGAAGTATACATGACTACAGGTATTTTAGATCTCCAATTTCTGGATTTTGTAATACTCTATATACATCACTTAGAGAGAGGACCCAATTCTAAACAAAGTAATCATTGCTGTTTAAAAAATTTTAAAGTATATTTATTTATGTGTGTGGTGTGTCACCATGGGCATGTAGACATCAAAGGACAACTTACTGGTGTTAGTTCTATCCTTCTACCATGCAGGTTCCAGGATGAAATTCAGGTTTTCAGGCTTGGTGACAGATATCTTAACCAACTGAGTCATGTCACTGGCTCTGTTTTATACAGACCTTTTACACACAGCCTTCAGGTAGCTTTTTTTTTTCCCCCAAAATACATCTGCAGTGTGCCTGCAAGTGGTCATGTGGAGCTTTTCACGTAAGGCATCATGCTAGTGTGGAAAAGGCTTCATATATTATAGCATATTAGATAGCAGGATTTCAGATTATAGCTATTATGAGGTGAAAGAAAAAAGAGAAAGGGGGGAGGGAGGGAGGGAGGGGGGAGAGAGAGAGACAGAGACAGAGAGAGACAGAGAGAACAAAGTTCAGGGTACTTCAATATTAGGAAAAAGTATATAAAGTGGACTGAAAGGAATCAGTAAGATAGAAATAATTTTAAACCTCGTTATAGGTTTATACCTCAGCACCCAGAACACTGACATAAACAGATATTGCCAGAGACCAATTGGCCTTGTTTGAATCTAAGGCCTTGCTCTTAATCAGATAGCTAGAGTATCCTAGGCTTGGCTTAATTAGCAAGTCAAAGTGTCCCAGGCTCCACAGCTGGCATTCCTTTGATTCCTTCCCATTCCCACTGTCTCCAGCAAGTGATAAGACATCCTGTTGGAAGTGGCCTGCAGCTTCAAGACAACAATGACTGTCATCCTGATTTATAGCTATGTGTGACATCTGGAATCCCCCTTCCTCTGCCACTTCCCGCCCTAAAGTGTTTATATATACGTAGCAATAAAGCCATTTTTAGGGCTTGATCTGAACACCCTCTTGCCCTCAACGCATTCTTTGTCTCCTGCCTCTTTCCACCTCCAGCAGTTTCTCTCCTCCTGTGCGGACCCTTGGTGGATAGCCTCCCAGGAGGGCTCCCCACCACCACCACCAAGGGCGGGACAGCTAGCTCTTTGCAAGATATCAAGAGTTCAGGCCCAGGCCTGTTGGGACCACAAAGACCCTTCCTGACAAAACTAACAAAATAAACCAACAAAACAAAATAAAAAATAATTCTAGAAGATTTCTAGGGAACTAATAACTTTTAAGCAAAGTAAAGGAAGGCACAGAGATCAAGGACAAAAGTAAGCAAGTATTTTAACAGTGCTAAGCCAGGGAAGAACAGTTTTGGTGGAGTGGTGGGAATTCAAGCAAGGATTGACGCAGTATTCTTCTATATATCACTGTACTTCATACATAACTGGTTTTTGAACAATGAATTATTGTTATTTATATGTTAATAATGGAAGCAAATAAAGTAATTGATAATGGTATAAATTCTTAGTTTCATCTACAATTGCACATTACCAGGACAGAATATCACATAAAACAGGCTCCCTTTCAATGAACACGTCCTAGCTTTGCAAGGGCTACAGCCACCTCCAATCACAGCTATTATGATTAGCCCTGAGTAACCACAGTTAGTTTTTGCTGCATGCTTTCCAAAGAAATCATAGGTAGACAGAACCATTACAGTTATACTTAGGTTTTTATAAACAAGGCCCTAATAGGATGCACTTGCCAGGTATATTCTAGCCAAAAATAAGTTATTTTATGCTAACTAATAAATAATTTCTCTTGATGCAAATTGTGTGTATCCAACTGATGATACTGATACCTGGTACCAACTTTAAGTATCCAATAAACTGTACTTTGTATGATCCTAGATCTGCTGTCTCTCCTTTTATCTTAAGAGTACTTTCGGAAAGATCATAAACTTGAATAGATGGTTTTCAAACACTGAACAAAACAAATTTAAGTTATTACTTAGTATGCATATAACAAAAATAACATTCATAATCTGACATTTTTTTCTCTTTGGCAAAAACTATAGGTTCACAATGGAAAGAAATTTAAAAGTAGTTGAGTAATTTAAGACAAAAATAAAAGTGAAAAATTAAAAAGTACAAAAGAGGAGATAATATTTAAAAGCACAAATTTCTGAAACTCCTCAATAAAAAAGAGCCATACAATGTTAACTCAATTAATCTGTATATATAGTATACTTGTTAAGATAATACTTTTAAGCCAGAATGACAGATGAAAAATTTTCACTTTTAGTTATGTTTTGTGGGCACAAATATGTGATGGTGCTTGGTGATTTGCAACTTCAAACTATTTAATCTGAAGAGGCAGGATGGATAAGAACAAAGTATAATGAGATGTATATCATTATCAAGCCTAATATATTGTATGCTAACTTAAAAATTCATTTAAAAAGTATAATTACTGAGGGACATCTGGGTTGTTTCCAGCTTCTGGCTATTATAAATATGGCTGCTATGAACATAATGGAGCATGTGTCTTTATTACATGTTGGAGCATCTTCTGGGTATATGCCCAGGAGAGGTATAGCTGGGTCCTCAGTAAGTATTATGTCCATTTTTCTGAGGGTCTACCAAACTGATTTCCAGAGTGGTTGTACCAGTTTGCAATCCTACCAGCAATGGAGGAGTGTTCCTCTTTCTCCACACCTTCTCCAGCATCTGCTGTCACCTGAGTGTTTGATCTTAGCCATTCTGACTGGTGTGAGGTGGAATCTCAGGGTTGTTTTGATTTGCATTTCCCTGATGACTAAGAATGTTGAACATTTCTTTAGGTGCTTCTCAGCCCTGCGAATTTCCTCAGTTGAGAATTCTCTTGTTTAGCTCTGTTCCCCATTTTTTGATGGGGTTATTTGGTTTTCTGCAGAGGAATGGATACAGAAAATGTGGTACATTTACACAATAGAGTACTACTCAGCTATTAAAAACAATGGCTTCATGAAATTCACAGGCAAATGGATGGAACTTGAAAATATCATCCTGACCGAGATAACTCAGTCACAAAAGAACGAACATGGTATGTACTCACTGATAAGTGGATATTAGCCCAAAAGTCTGGAATACCCAAGTTTCACTTTACAGTAACTGCTGGTCTGAGAGTGAGGTCCCAGATGTAGAGTTGGAGATGGGACTAAAGGAACTGAGGGAGCTTGCAGCCCCATGGAGGGAGCAATGGTGTCAACTGGCCTGAGGCCCCAGTGCTCCTGGAGGCTGGACTACCAACTAAAGAATAGACATCGAAGGACACATGGCAAGGACCACATATGTAACAGAGGAGGGCCTTGTTGGCCAACAGGGGGAGGAGAGGCCCTTGGGCCTGAGGGTGTTAGAGGCCCCAGTAAAGAGGAATGTCAAGGTGGGAATAAGGGAATGGGTGGGTGGGTGGGTGAGAGGGGGAATAGCCTCACAGAGTTGGGGAAGGGGGGAGGAGATAGGGGGTTTCCAAAGAGGAGACCTGGAAAGGGGGAAACATTGGAAATGAAAATAAAGTATCAGAAAATTAAAAAAAAAAAAAAAGCATAATTACTGTTAAGTAGGAATAATGCTTGGAAAATCAAAAATGAATACCTATCTCATCTGCAGGGGAATCCACTGAGTGCAAACCCGCCATTGCTACTTCCCATGGACTGTCTCTTCCTCCCTTCTAGCTCAACTATTTCTTTATCTTAGCTGCCAATACCTAGAAAAAAGATCTACCTGGGAACCCCAGTGACCAAACCAGTTGGAACTCAGGTAGGCATTCAGGCTATGCTTTCTGCCCTCCATTACATTTCTATTCTTACCCTCAGTCTTATAGAAAACAGCTTACAGGTGTCCCTCATCCCACCTCAACTCAGTAACCTTCTTATATACAACAACTTGAGAAAAAAAAATCACAGAAACAAATGTTTTCAATGTAACATCAAAACAAACCAACAAACAGGTTAAAAATGTGGTACATTTACACAACAGAATACTATTCAACTACTAAAAATAAAGTTATGAAATTTGCAAATAAATAAATGAAGCTAGAAAAGAAATCATCCATAGTGAAGTACCCCAGACTCAAAAAGACAAATTTTGTATTTTATATGTGGCTAATAAGCCTTACGCAGGCATACTACAATGTATATAGCCACAGAGGTTAGGTATAGATTAAGGGAATGGGCGAAGGGGAAGATCTCACAAGGAAAATAGAATATGTACTAATGGAAAGCCCTGGGGGAGACTGGCATGGGAAGATTAAATGGGGAAGGGGATGGATGAGATGGGTAAGGGAGGGAATAAAGGGCGGTAAAACCAACACGAAGGGCCATTTGAAAGGTCATATGGAAGCTTACTACTGTAGAAACTTCATAAAATATATACACATATGAAAGAAAGGTAAATGGAGTCACCAAATAAGATAATGCCTAAGTTGCCACCAATTGAAACCATGAGTGCCAGTAATGGATTACATCTAGTTGAGTTTGGCCAAAGGATTCTTGAAAATACCTCCCAAAATCCCAAGATATTGCTAAGTCTATTGGCTACTCTCCACAAACTGCTAAGTACCTAACTAGAGCCTTTCCCTCTAGTGACTGATTAGTATTGCAAGTACTGGAAAGTACACTGCATGCCACTAGTTGAGAAATTAACTACCAACCCAGCTATGAAATCTATAATCTAAAGAAAGGAAAATTAAAGGTCATGGATTTGAGTGAGAATGGAGATGAGGAGAACCTGGGGGAAATTGGGAGAGGAGAAACTGTGATCAGAATATATTGCACAAAAAAATAATAAAAATATTAAAACCCCTAAAATATACTAATATGGACTTGTCACTTTTAAAATGTTTGTAGAAGTCAAAAAATGTTTCATAGTCACGTACACATTGTTGAATGTTTCAAAATTGCTTACTAAGTTTAATAATGCCAACTCACATCTTCTCAAATGTAAAGGTTGACAGACTAAAAATATCCAAGTGTTACACTTCATAAAATTTCCGCCAAGTTTTCTCATTCATTTTCTTTTAAAATATACTCAAAGAGTCCACAAGATCTATAAATCTACTTTTTAAAAACATCTGATAGTCAACTACCAAAAGCAAAGCACATAAAGTTCTAGTTGTGGGTTGGGGCAGGCTCTACCTGTGTAGCACAGGTAAGACCTGACTTGTGATCCCTGTGATCCTGTCTCTCCCTCCCTCCCAACTGATATGGCATCACACATGCAGCGATTGGAGATAAATACATTCTAGTAATGGAGCTCTTTAAAGTCTAAAGAATTGATATATATATATTATATATATATATATATAATTTTATCAATAAAACCTTTTTCTTTACTTTCGCTTAGAGTAGGAGTTGGGTATTTGAATGAACTTATTTTATTCAGACAGAATATTTTGTGTAAGAGGGTTTAAAACTTTTGTTTTTAAACGAACTTAATGTATGCTTCACAAATGAGAATCAGTATCATTCTATTTCTGCTCAAATGAAGACACATGCTATTAAAAAATCAAGAGTCAGCAATGCTAAGATTTTCAAGTATTGCGGAAACCTCAGCTTGGGCCACAGGGCCCCACAGCTAATCAGCGCCGGGACAAAGATCCCTC
>JAPYYD010003447.1:0-14139 GCA_028551405.1 Uromys caudimaculatus
CCTCCCAAGTGCTGGGATTAAAGGCGTGCGCCACCACCGCCCGGCTACCATGCAGTTTTTATCACTACTGCTCTGTAGTACAGCTTGAGATCAGGAATGCTGATTCCCCCAGAAGTTCTTTTATTGTTGAGAATAGTTTTGCTATCTTGGGTTTTTTGTTATTCCATATGAATTTGAGAATTGCTCTTTCTAAGTCTATGAAGAATTGAGTTGGAATTTTGATGGGGATTGCATTGAATCTGTAGATTGCTTTTGGCAGGATGGCCATTTTTACTATATTAATCCTGTCAATCCATGAGCATGGGATAATCTTTCCATCTTCTGTGGTCTTCTTTGATTTCTTTCTTCAGAGACTTGAAGTTCTTGTCATACAGATCTTTCACTTGTTTGGTTAGAGTCACACCAAGATACTTTATATTGTTAGTGACTATTGTGAAGGGTGTCATTTCCCTAATTTCTTTCTCAGCCTGTTTATCCTTCGATTATAGGAAGGCTACTGATTTGTTTGAGTTAATTTTGTATCTGGCCACTTTGCTGAAGTTGTTTATCAGCTGTAGCAGTTCTCTTGTGGAGTGTTCTGGGTCACATAAGTATATGATCATATCATCTGCAAATAGTGATATTCTGATTTCTTCTTTTCCAATTTGTATCCCTTTGACCTCCTTTTGTTGTCTAACTGCTCTAGCTAGAATTTCAAGAACTATATTGAATAGATAGGGAGAAAGCAGACAGCCTTGTCTGGTCCCTGATTTTAGTGGGATTGCTTCAAGTTTCCCTCCATTTAGTTTGATGTTGGCCACTGGTTTACTGTATATTGCTTTTACTATGTTTAGGTATGGTCCTTGAATTCCTGATCTTTCCAAGGTTTTTATCATGAAGGGATATTGAATTTTGTCAAATGCTTTTTCAGCATCTAATGAAATGACCATATGGCTTTTTTCTTTGAGGTTGTTTGTGTAGTGGATTACATTGATAGACTTCTGGGTATTGAACCATCCCTGCATCCCTGGGATGAAGCCTATTGATCATGATGAATGATCATTTTGATGTGTTCTTGGGATTCTGCTTGCAAGAATTTTAATTAGTATTTTTGCAGTGCTATTCAGAAGAGAAATTGGTCTGAAGTTTTCTTTCTTTGTTGGGTCTTTGTGAGGTTTTGGTATCAGTGTGATTGTGGCCTCATGGAAGGAATTGGGTAGTGTTCCTTCTTTATCTATGCTGTGGAATAGATTTAAAAGTATTGGTATTAGGTCTTCTCTAAAGATCTGATAGAATTCTGCACTGAAGCAATCTGGTCCTGGGCTTCTTTTTGGTTGGGAGACTGTTAATGACTGCTTCTATTTCTTTAGGGGTTATGGGACTGCTTAGATGGTTTATCTGATCCTGACTTAACTTTGGTATTTGGTATCTGTTTAGAACCTGGTCCATTTCATCCAGATTTTCCAATACTGTTAAGCATAGACTTTTGTAGTAGGATCTGATGACTTTTTTTAATATCCTCAAAATCTGTTTTTATATCTCCCTTTTCATTTCTAATTTTGTTAATTTGGATACTGTCTCTGTGCCCTCTGGTTAATCTAACTAAGAGTTTATCTTATCTCGAGCACATGGGCACAGGGGAAAAGTTCCTGAACAGAACACCAATGGCTTATGCTCCAAGATCAAGAATCGACAAAAGGGACCTCTTGAAATTACAAAGTTTCTATAAGGCAAAGGACACTGTAAATAGGACAAAATGGCAACCAACAGATTGGGAAAAGATCTTTACCAATCCTACATCCTATAGAGGGCTAATATCCAATATATACAAAGAACTCAAGAAGTTAGACTCCAGAGATCCAAATAACCCTATCAAAAAATGGGGAACAGAGCTAAACAGAGAATTCTCAACTGAGGAAACTCATAGAAGCACCTAAAGAAATGTTCAATATCCTTAGTCATCAGGGAAATGCAAATCAAAACAAGTCTGAGATTCCACCTCACACCAGTCAGAATGGCTAAGATCAAAAACTCAGGTGACAGCAGATGCTGGCGAAGATGTGGAGAAAGAGGAACACTCCTCCATTGTTGGTGGGATTGCAAGCTGGTACAACCACTCTGGAAATCAGTTTGACAGACCCTCCGAAAAATGGACATAATACTACCTGAGGACCCAGCTATACCACTCCTGGGCATATACCCAGAAGATGCTCCAACATGTAATAAGGACACATGCTCTCCTATGTTCATAGCAGCCATATTTATAATAGTCAGAAGCTGGAAACAACCCAGATGTCCCTCAACAGAGGAATGGATACAGAAAATGTGGTGCATTTACATGATGCAATACTACTCAGCTATTAAAAACAGTGACTTCATGAAATTCACCAGCAAATGGATGGAACTTGAAAATATCGTCCTGAGCGAGGTGAATCAGTCACAAAAGAATGAACACAGTATGTACTCACTGATAAGTAAATATTAGCCAAAAAGTTCGGAATAGCCAAGATCACTTCACAGCAACTGTTGAGCTGAGCATGAAGTCCCAGATGGAGGAGTTGGAGAAGGGACTGAAGGAGCTGAGGGAGTTTGCAGCCTCATGGAGGGAGCAACAGTGTCAACTGGCCTGACCCCCCGATGCTCCTGGAGACTGGATCACCAACCAAAGAATACACACCGAGGGACCCATAGTTCTGGCCACATATGTGGCAGAGGAGGGTTTTGTTAGCCATCAGGAGGAGCAGAGGCCCTTGGGACTGAAGGTGTTAGATGCCCCAGTATAGGGGAATGCCAAGGTGGGGGGGTGGGTAGGGGAATGCACTCATAGAGGCAGGGGATGGGGGGAGGGGATAGGGGGGTTCCACAGGGGAGACCTGGAAAGATGGAAACTTTTGAAATGTAAATAAAATATAAAAAAAAAAAACCCTACTGGTAAACATTGGGGATGGATGGATATGACCTCTGACCTCCTCCTTACTATGGTGATGGATTCATGGGTTCATACAGAGGTCAAAACTGATCCCACCACATACTTTAAATGTTAACCATGTATTTTGTATTAATTATAACTCAATGAAGTTATTATTAAGCTAGAATTTGTGTCTGTATATTTAACATTACACTAAAACCTACTATATCACTTGTTCCTTTTACTCTGTCTTTAAGTACTTTTTTGGAAATGTTATGTAGATAACAAAATGTAAAACTCCAGTAACAATCAACAGTGGATCTAGTTTTCTCTGAATTTATTCCACTTACAAAGTAGCACTCTAATCACACATTTATAACTAAATGCTCAGGAAGTTAAAGTGATATTTTTGTCCCATAGAAGTCATAAATGGCAATGATATATCGCATTAGGCAATTACAGTTTTGAGGAATGGATAGTGTCCCCCTCAGAGTGGTTACTTAAGACCTCATAATGGTGGTGTCATGCTTATCACAGCACATGCAAGGCACAGCACTTAAATGCAATGGAAAGGCCATTAACTTAGAAAGGTTTTAGGACTGTCATCAGATCCATTAGGGTTGATACTAGTATTTTACATAAAAATTACTTGACATGAGGATAAGGAGTCTGAAATCAGATCATTTGAAGAAAGAGAAATTAGATACCTGACTTCTAGATGACATGGCTGTTAAAAGTACAATCATGTGTGTATGTGTGCGTGTGCGTGTGCGTGTGTGCGTGTGTGTGTGTGTGTGTGTGTGTGTGTGTGTGTGTGTAAAATTTGGATGCACTGAAGAGGCAAATGGCAAGTGCCATGAAAAAATGTACTGGCTCTTGGATTTAGAGATAAAATAAATGGAGCTGTTTTCCAGAAGAAACAGAGCAGAAATACTTTTGTCTATAATGGAAATATATTCAATCAACATTGTGAGTTCAGCCAAAAAACTCAATCAAGTAAATCATCAAAGTGACCTTTATTCTCTTCCTTCTTAAATCTTAACCTAGATAATATTACTTAAAATTTAAGTTTTCATTGTCTTAGTATCACATTCTGAACTCAAAGTTTACATTGGCTGATATAGTTTCAATATGAACTGTTGTGGATAACCCTGGGGCCTTTTGTATTCTAATTCTGCCCTCATGGGAGGGCTTCAGAGAAGGAGTGAGTTATACCTGTGACTTCTTGTGAACCAATCCCCTAATGAATAAAAGAGCCAATCACTGGGTGCGTAAGGAGGGACTTACAGGTTGGAGGAGGAGAAGAAAGGAGCGGGAAAGAGGGAGAGTCCTTTTGGCAAGGGGAGAGCAGACAGGGAATATGTAGCTAGTAGAGTCTCCTGGTATCATGGTGGACCCAAAAGATTCGCCACCAGAGGAATCAGACTTTGATAAGGTTTACAAGACTAGGTTTTAGTTGATGCGCCCAGAGATTGAGTTATTGTTTCTGAACTAAGTTTGTGCTGTGTTTTCCTTCAGAGCAGCTTCTCTGGGTTCCATAGAAAAAGGTACAAAGACAAAGTGTGGGTTTGTCTGATGTGCACCACAGAGGCCGTGGGGGGTATTGAAACTTGTGGCTGGCATGGTAGCAACCCGCCAGTGAGAACCTAGCGAGCTGGGTGGAGAGATCATGGAACTCTGAGTCAGAGTTCCACAAGTTGAAAGCTGGTCGGCCATTGCCCACAAGTGCATGGCTGTCCAGCCCGCCAGGTTGAGAGAACCAGGGAGTAGTGTGGAAACACCCTGTGATACCTTCCTTCCTGTTTTTTTAATACTTCCCAATGAACAAATTTGTATATAATAACTTTGAATTTTACTCATGATGATTTCTTTCACATAAGACTTTATGTCTAATAGTAATTCGACATCTTTTAGCATGCAAGAAAAACAGTGGTTTAGAGTCCTGGAGAGAAACCTACCTGGAAACCATGTTCAATGCCAGCTGAAGCATTAGAGCTTTGTTCTTTTATATAGGAGGAAACTGAAGGAAAACATATAAAGGAAGGCTAATGGAACATATTTATGTGACAGGACTGTAATAAATGTATGGTCAGTTTGTGGGCCTGGCTGTATAATCTTTGAAGCAGGCTAGTGTTTATTCATGATCTCCTTTGGAATTTTACACATTTTGTTTCCTGAGCCCAGCATACACAGGTGCATTCTCTCGTGTGCTCAGAGTCCTTACTTGGACAGCTAGAATCTGAGTCAGGCAGTTAGTTGAGTAAAGATTATAACCAAATTTTTTTTTTTTTTTTTTTGAGACAGGGTTCCTCTGTGTAGCCCTGACTGTCCTGGAACTCACTCTGTAGACCAGGCTGGCCTCGAACTCAGAAATCCACTTGCCTCTGCCTCCTAAGTGCTGGGATTAAAGGCGTGCACCACCACTGCCCAGCTCAAATGGAGACTATTATTGATTAGAAGGAAGATGTGCTTGAACATTCACAGGAGTGCTTCAAGCTTACATCTTCTTTTTCCTGGATTTTATGAATTCAGACTGCTAGGAAGTAGATTCCACATGATGCCTGCCTCACACAGATGCCCTCCAAATCCCAGAACCTAAACTACCTGTACCTTTCCTCAACCTTGTAGCTACCATTATGTACATGTAGGTACAAAGTCAGTCATGCTTGTGATTATGTAGGTGCTAGCATATCAGGGCTTTCTGTGAGGTATTCCAACCACAGGATGTGCCTACAGGACAACAACCACCCAACGTGTTCACTACAGAACTCAGCAAAGACAAACACAGCTTCTTCTTTTGTCTACATTCTCTTCATTTTCAGAATACTTTTTAATGAAATTACATCATTTTTAGAAGATGAAAACTTAAAGAAAACTTTAAAATTAAGTGGTTCTTGGAGTAAATTTTTAGACTAATTAAGACATGAAATAGAAAGAGTTGCTAATCAAAAGGCAATTTAGGAAGACATAATGCATCTTCTTTAACATACAGAGGCCAAACAGGAAGAGCAATCGCCTACCATTTGAGTAATTGCTGCTTTCTTTTAGTAAATATCTCTAGCATAGATCACTGCTTCCTAATTTGTTATCTAATGAAGTCAAAGCCCTTCTACTTCATATTCCTTCAACCTAATGAGGATTGCAAGCCCTCAGTTTAGCACGACTTCCTGCAGACCATTTTACTTTGCTGGCTACTTTTGGGATTCGCTCCACATGACTTCTTGCACTTTGAAGAGAAGGCACAATCTTTATTCTCTGTTGGGCTAGCTTGTGAGAACATTCCTCCTAATAGCATTTTCTAGACCATTTCACAGTTATGCTACTTTTGGATTTCAATAGGAAATACTCTATCCAAACTATTTCTAATTTGACATGTAGATTTGGATATTATGTGGGCTACATAATAACCTCTTATCATATTCAGAAGACACAAGTCTTAGTGTGATCACCAGTGGCACAAAAGATATCGAACTCAGTCATAATTGTTTTAAATACTTTTTTTTCAAAACCTACTTAATTTTTTTCATTCTTTTCTTTTAATTTACATTTCAAATGTTTTCCCCTTTCCATGTCTCAACTTTGGAAACTCCCAATCCTATCCCACCTCCCCCTGCTTCTATGAGGGTATTCCCACATAAACCCACCAATTCCCATCTTCCCTCCCTGCCATTCCCCCTATACTGGGGCATCTAACACTCTCAGACCCAAGAGACTCTCTTCCCACTGATGGCCATCAAGGCCCTCCTCTGCCACATATGTGGCCAGCACCATGGTTCCCCTCATATGCATTCTTTGGTTGTTGGTCCAGTCTTTGGAAGCACCGGGGGGCCTGACAAGTTGACACTGTTGCTCCCTCCCCATGGGGTTGCAAACTCCCTCAGTTCCTTCAGTCCCTTCTCCAACTCCTCCCTCTGGGACCCCAAGCTGAGTCCAACAGTTTCTGTGAACTGAATCACAGGTGTTCCGAACTTATGAGCTAATATCCACTTATCAGTGAGAACATACTGAGTTTGTTCTTTTGTGACTGAGTTACCTCACTCAGAATAATATTTTCAAGTTCCATTCATTTGCCCCCGAATTTCATGAAGTCATTGTTTTTAACAGCTGAGTAGTATTCCACTGTGTAAATGTTACCATATTTTATGTATCCATTCCTCTGTTGAGGGACATCTAGGTTGTTTCCAGCTTCTGGCTTTATAATTAAGGCTGCTATGAGCATAGTGGAGTATGTGTCCTTATTACATGTTGGAGCATCTTCTGGGCATATGCCCAAGAGAGGTATAGCTGGGTCCTCAGTTAGTATTATGTCTAATTTTCTGAGGGTCAACCAAACTGATTTCCAGAGTTGTTGTACCAGCTTACAATCCCACCAGGTAGTACTATGTCTACTTTTCTGAGGGTGCACGAAACTGATTTCCAGAGTTGTACCAGCTTGCAATCCTACCAGCAATGGAGGAGTGTTCCCCTTTCTCCACATCCTCGCCAGCATCTGCTGTCACCTGAGCTTTTGAACTTAGCCATTCTGACTGGTGTGAGGTGGAATCTCAGTATTGTTTTGATTTGCATTTCCCTGATAACTAAGGATGTTGAACACTTCTTTAGGTACTTCTCAGCCCTTTGAGTTTCCTCAGTTGAGAATTCTGTTTAGCTCTGTTCCCCATTTTTTTAAATAGGGTTATTTGTTTCTCTGGAGTCTAACTTCTTAAGTTCTTTGTATATATTGGATATTAGTCCTCTATCGGATGTAGGATTGGTAAAGATCTTTTCCCAATCTGTTGGTTGCCCCTTTGTCCTATTGACGGTGTCCTTTGCCTTACAGAAGTTTTACAATTTTATGATGACCCATTTGTCAATTCTTAATCTTAGAGCATAAGCCATTAGTGTTCTCTTCAGGAACTTTTCCCCTGTGCCCATGTGTTCGAGACTTTTCCCCACTTTCTCTTCTATTAGATTCAGTGTATCTGGTTTTATGTGGAGGTCCTTGATGGACTTGGACTTGAGCTTTGTACAGGGAGATAGGAATAGATCAATTTGCATTCTTCTACATGTTGACCTCCAGTTGAGCCAGCACCATTTGTTGAAAATGCTGTCTTTCTCGACTGGATGATTTTAGCTCCTTTGTCAAAGATCAAGTGACTGTAGGTGTATGGGTTCATTTCTGGGTCTTCAATTCTATTTTATTGATCTACCTGTCTGTCACTGTACTAATAACATGCAGTTTTTGTCACTACTGCTCTGTAGTACAGCTTGAGGTCAGAGATGCTGATTCCCTCAGAAGTTCTTTAATTGTTGAAAATTGTTTTTGCTATCCTGGGTTTTTTGTTATTCCAAATGAATTTGAGAATTGCTCTTTCTAAGTCTATGAAGAATTGAGTTGGAATTTTGATGGGCATTGCATTGAATCTGTAGATTTGTTTTGGCAAGATGGCCATTTTTAGTTTGTTAACCCTGCTAATCCATGAGCATGAGGGATCATTTCATCTTCTGAGGTCTTCTATTTCTTTCTTCAGCGACTTGAAGTTCTTGTCATACAGATCTTTTACTTGTTTGGCTAGAGTCACACCAAGATACTTTATATTGTTTGTGACAATTGTGAAGGATGTCATTTCACTAATTTCTTTCTCAGCCTGTTTATCCTTCGAGTATAGGAAGGCTACTGATTTTTTTTAGTTAATTTTGTGTCTGGCCACTTTGCTGAAGATGTTTATCAGCTGTAGCAGTTCTCTGGTGGATTTTTTCAGGTCACATAAGTATACGATCATATCATCTGCAAATAGTGATATTTTGATTTCTTCCTTTCAAATTTCTATCACTTTGATCTCCTTTTGTTGCCTAATTGCTCTAGCTAGAACTTCAAGTACTATATTGAATAGATATGGAGAGAGTGGACAGCCTTGTCTAGTACCTGATTTTAGTGGGAATGCTTCAAGTTTCTCTCCATTTAGTTTGACGTTGGCTAATGGTTTCCTGTATATTGCTTTTACTGTGTTTAGGTACGGCCTTGAATTTCTGATCTTTCCAAGACTTTTATCATGAAGGGATGTTGAATTTTGTCAAATGCTTTTTCAGCATCTAATGAAATGACCATGTGGTTTTTTTCTTTGAGTTTGTTTATGTAGTGGATTACATTGATGGATTTCCGGGTATTGAACCATCCCTGAATCCCTGGGATGAAGCCTACTTGATCATGATGAATGATCATTTTGATGTGTTCTTGGATTCAGTTTGCAAGAATTCTATTGAGTATTTTTGCATCAATATTTATAAAGGAAATTGGTCTGAAGTTTTCTTTCTTTGTTGTGTCTTTGTGAGGTTTTGGTATCAGTGTAACTGTGGCCTCATAGAAGGAATTGGGTAGTGTTCCTTCTGTTTCTATTTTGTGGAATAGTTTGAAGAGTATTGGTATTCGGTCTTCTTTGAATATCCAATAGAATTTTGCACTAAACCGATCTGGACCTGGGGGTTTTTTGGCTGGGAGACTTTTAATGACTGCTTCTATTTCTTTAGGGGTTATGGGATTGTTTTAATGGTTTATCTGATCCTGATGTAACTTTGGTATTTGATATCTGTCTAGAAAATTGTCCATTTCATCCATATTTTCCAATTTTTTTGAGTATAGGCTTTTGTAGTAGGATCTGATGATTTTTTGAATTTCCTGAGATTCTGTTGTTATATCTCCCTCTACATTTCTGATTTTGTTAATTTGGATACTGTCTCTGTGCCCTCTGGTTAGTCTGGCTAAGGGTTTATCTTACTTGCTGATTTTCTCAAAGTACTAGCTCCTGGTTTTGTTGATTCCTTGTATAGTTCTTTTTGTTTCTGCTTGGTTGATTTCAGCCCTCGGTTTGATTATTTCTTGCCTTCTATTCCTGTTGGGTATATTAGCTTCATTTTGTTCTATAGCTTTCAGGTGTGCTATTAAGCTGCGAGTGTATGCTCTCTCCAGTTTCTATTTGGAGGCACCCAGAACTATGAGTTTTCCTCTTAACACTGCTTTCATTGTGTCACATAAGTTTGGGTATGTTGTACTTTCATTTTCATTAAATTCTAGGAAGTCTTTACTTTCTTTCTTTCTTTCTTCCTTGACCAAGTTATCATTGAGTAGAGCAGTGTTCAGCTTCCATGTGTATGTGGGCTTTCTGTTGTTTTTTGTTGCCATTGAAGACCAGCTTTAATCTGTAGTAATCTGATAGGAGGCATGGGATTATTTCAATCTTCTCATATCTGTTGAGATTTGGTTTGTGACCAATTACATGGTCAATTTTGAAGAAGGTACCATGAGGTGCTGAGAAGAAGGTATATTCTTTTGATATAAGATGAAATATTCTACAGATATCTGTTAAATCCATTTGGTCTGTAACTTCTGTTAGTTTCAGTGTGTCTCTGTTTAGTTTATCTTTCCAAGTTCTGTCGAATGATGAGAATGGGGTGCTAAAGTCCCCTACTATTATTGTGTGAGGTGCAATGTGTGCTTTGAGCTTTAGTAAAGTTTCTTTTATGAATGTGAGTGCCCTTGCTTTTGTAGCATAGATGTCCAGCATTGAGAGTTCTTCTTACTAGATTTTTCCTTTGATGAGGATGAAGTGTTCTTCCTTATCTTTTTTGATGACTTTTGGTTGAAAGTTGATTTTATCCAATATTAGAATGGCTACTCGTACTGGTTTCTTGGGAACATTTGCCTGGAAAATTGTTTTCCAGCTCTTTACTCTGAGGTGTTGTTTTTCTTTAACACTGAGTTGTGTTTCCTGTATGCAGCAAAATGCTGGGTCCTGTTTATGTATATAATCTGTTAGCCTATGTCTTTTTATTGGGGCATTGAGTCCATTGATGTTAAGAGATATTAAGGAATAGTGATTGTTGGTTCCTGTTATTTTGAATGTTATTTTTATGCTTGTGTGACTATCTTCTTTTGGGTTTGTTGAAAGATTACTTTCTTGCTTTTTCTAGGGTGTAGTTTCCCTCCTTGTGTTGGCGTTTTCCATCTATTATCCTTTGTAAGGCTGGGTTTGTGGAATGATATTGTGTAAATTTGGTTTTGTCATGGAATATCTTGGTTTCACCATCTATGGTAATTGAGAGTTTTGGTGGGTATAGCAGCTTGGGCTGGCACTTGTGTTCTCTTAGGGTCTGTAAGAGATCTGTCCAGCATCTTCTAGCTTTCATAGTCTCTGGTGAGAAGTCTGGTGTAATTCTCATAGGTCTGCCTTTATATATTACTTGACCTTTTCCCCTTACTGCTTTTAATATTCTTCCCTTGTTTTGTGCATTTGGTGTTTTGACTATTATATGACGGGAAGAATTTCTTTTCTGGTACAATCTATTTGGAGTTCTGTAGGCTTCTTGAATGTTTATGTTCATCTCTTTCTTTAGGTTAGGGAAGTTTTCTTCTATAATTTTGTTGAAGATATTTACTGACCCTTTAAGTTGGGAATCTTCACTCTCTTCTATACCCATTATCCTTAGGTTTGGTATTCTCATTGTGTCCTGGATTTCCTGGATGTTTTAAGTTAGGAGCTTTTTGCAATTTGCATTTTCTTTGACTGTTGTGTCAATGTTTTCTATGATATCTTCTGCACCTGAGATTCTCTCTTCTATCTCTTGTGTTCTGTTGGTGATACTTGCATCTATGACTCCTGATCTCTTTCCTAGGGTTTCTATCTCCAGGGTTGTCTCCCTTTGTGGTTTTTTTATTGTTTCTATTTCCATTTTCAGATCTTGGATAGTTTTGTTCATTTCCTTTGCCTGTTTGATTGTGTTTTCCTGTATTTCCTCTTTAAGGGCTTCTAGCTGTTTACCTGTGTTCTCTTGTATTTCTTTAAGGGAGTTATTTATTTCCTTCTTAAAGTCTTCTATCATCACCATGACATATAATTTTAAATCTGAGTCTTTTTTTTCTGGTGTGTTGGGGTATCCAGGGCTCACTGTGGTGGGAGAACTGGGTTCTGATGATGCCAAGTTGCCTTGGCTTCTGTTCCTTATGTTCTTGCCCTTGCCTTTTACCATCTGGTTATTTCTGGTGGTAGATGATCTTGCTCTCTCTGACTGTGGCTTGTCCCTCTTGCAAGCCTTTGTGTCAGTACTCCTTGGAGATCAGCTCTTTCTGAGAGGAATTTGGGTTTGGAGAGCTATGGTACAGGGTCAGCTCTGGGGTACAGACAAAAACCAGAAGGATCCTGTCCCTAGCTGTTCCTTGGTTCCTGTGTCCTGATGGCTCTGTGAGGGTCCCTCTTGATGGAGGAACTTGAACAGAAGTGGTGGTCTTCCTGTGCTCGAAGGTGTGTCGCCACTCCTGGGAGACCAGCTCTCTCCTGGCACTGAGTATGGAGCTGTGTGTCACAGGATCAGCTCCCTCCACTCATGGGCTTTTCCACACTCCTGAGATGCTTGCTTTCTCCTGGTGCTATTTGTCTATGGAACTCTGGGCACAGACTGAGGTCCCCGGGTGCAGAAAGAAATCAGAAGACTCCTGTCCCAGGCTGCTTGTACATCCCTGTGTCCTGTGGTTCCAGACAGGACCCTCTGAGCAGAGGTGCTGGCCTTACCCCAAATCATAGGCTTGTCCACACTCCTGGGAGGGTAGCTCTTTCCCTGCGCTATTTGGGTATGGAGCCACCTTGTGGCACAGACCACAGGCATAAACCCTTTAAATACATTTTAATAATAGTAAATTGGAATAGATTATATGCTACATTAGAATATTCATTAGAATATATATTATATATTCACAAATATATAAATACAACCTGCTGAGCCTGGCTCTTATTGCTTGTGTGTACATAGCTTAATAGTTGATTATAATGCTTTGGATAACCAATAAGGGAACTAATTCTTCCTTTTCCAGCAGTCATTATTTTTCTATATTGTTTTGTTTATACAGGATTCCCAATGAAATTTTATTAATACTGCCATTTTCCAGGCTTGCTTATGCAGCCATTTATAGGAAAGACTGTTTTACAGAAGTTTTCATGGTGTTCTAGATCTTACAACCTCTACTCTGTCATCATGGTCCCTGACACATGGATGTCTTTGTTGGGGTTGAGCTCCCTACAAGCCATCCACCTCTACCTTGTATACAATTGTAGTTCTCTCTGTGACATTTTTCCATTTGCCATAAAGAGAAGTTTCATTAATGATGGGTGGTAGCTACACTTACTTGTGGATATAAGTTTAACATTTAGAATGCAATAGGAATTATCTAGGAAACTGGTGGTGATAGACTCTTTTTTAAGGACTGTGATCTCACTAACCACAGGATGATGGCTAGGTTTCTATACCAGTTGTCATCATTCCTGGTGAGTGAGCTTTAAGTCCAGTTAAACTATGGGTTACCACCAGCATAGGACTGCCAAGTATTTTGCCAATACAAATATTGTGCCATGTCAGTCATTGTTGTGGTTTATAGGTGTTGCAGATGGGCAAAACTGCTTCCTCCCCTTGACAGCTTTCACGGTATTTTCTGGTACCATGAAAGCTAGACCACAAGAGGGAGGTATTCAGGTATTATTTATCTTTGCTTATAAAAGTCCTGTGAGCTAAGTGTACCTTTAGCAATAGGGGCACACCCTTAGTCTCTGAGAGGCAACCAAGGGTTACATAAATAATCTATATTGTTTTTAGAGTCATTCAGAGTGGTTTTATGCTTGTTACTGGGGGTTTTTATTATCCTGTGTTGCTTGTGAAGAGTACTGAAATAAATCTGAAATGTCATCTCACACCAATCAGAATGGGTAAGATCAACCAAACAATTGACAAAATTGCTAGTGATATTGTGAGACTCACACTAGCACTGATGGGAATGTAGCCCTGGAAATCAGTATCGAGAATCTTCAAAAACCTAAAAGTAAATCTACCATATGACAAAGTCCTTTTATTGCTTGGCATATGTCCAAAGGACTCAATATCTTACTCCACAGATACTTGCTCAACAATATTCACTGCCACACTATTTATAATAGCCAAGAAACAGATACAAACTAAATGTTCTTCCACAAGTAAGACAATGACAAATATGATGCAAAAACACAATGGAATACTGTTCAGCTATAAAGAACAATGCTATAATGAAATTTTAAGACATACAGATAGAACTATGTGAGTCTATGTTGTATGATATAACATGTTCTGAAAAGGACAAACACAACATGTTTTCATTCACCTGTGGTTCCTAGTTCAAACATGTTGGTCCTAGTCCCAAGTCTTCAGACGTGAGTATACAACATAGAGTTACCACAGAAACTAGGAATATATATATG